>VZTO01006005.1:31360-41853 GCA_013400615.1 Syrrhaptes paradoxus | reverse complement strand
AGGGCTTGGGGGCAGGGAGTGTCGCGAGGATGTCACTGTCCCCACGTCCCTGGGGCTGTGCCACCATGGGGGTGCCTCAGTGAGGCAGGAGGGGACCCCAGGCATCCTGACCCCCATCCCGGACCGCCACTGCTGGAGTTTCACTGGTTAAATTGGGAGCTCCAGGAAGCCAGGCTGGCCCCCCGGCCAGCACTGCCCACCCTGTGTCTCCTCTTGCTGCCCCATGGCAGCTGCAGCAACCCCCACCTCCCCGCCCTGCACCCCACATTGCACAGTCCCGTACCCCGAATCTCCCAGCACTGCACCCCACATAGTCCCGTACCCCAAACTGCACCCCAGGGCTCCCACAGCACTGCACCCCATATCTCCCCATCTCGCTCCCCAAACCCAGCAGTGGGGTCACCCCCCTAAGCCCACACAGGCACGGAGCCATGTCCCCATCGCCAGGGACAGGCAGCAGGACGGGCACAGAGACGCCCGCCAAGACCCCGCCGATTGTCCTGGGGTACCCCCTGCATCACCCCACGCCAGGCCCCCCCTCAAAACCCACAGCCACCCCCATGATCCCATAAACCCCACGGCCTCACAGCGGCTTGAGGACCCCCCCCCAGGCACACCCCCTGCCCGCATCAAGCCATTCCTTGGCTGGTGCGCGTGGGCTCCGGGAAGGAGGAAAAACACGGGGGGGTCAGCCAAAAAACACACACGGAGGCGAGCGGATCCTCCCGCCGGGATCCCAGCGCTGCCGGGGCTCAGGGAACCGCAGCCAGATGGCCCCACGCATGGGGGGACAACTGAGGACATGCTGCTCGGGAGCCAGAGATGCTGTGTGGGTACCGGGGGGGCACACGTGTGCCCCGCAGTGATGTCCCAGCGGCAGGGACGTGGCTGGACCACCTCTGGGTGAGCATCGTCACAGCCCGGCACACACGGAGGGACCCATCCTGCAGCTCCAGAGGGGTCCAAGGTGGCACCTCCTCGCCCCATCCCGGGGTGAGTCAGGACCCCCCCCCCAGTATGTCCAGGTCACCTCCCCTCAGCCTGGCACCCGACGCACCCATTTGGCATTTTCTCATTGCACCGAGGGCTGCTGTGTCACTGCGCATTTGCCAGGGCGTTGTTGGGGTGGAAAAAAATATTTTGGAGGTTTGGCAGCGGGTGGTGGGACAGGGNCTTGCTGGCATGCCACGGGGCAAGGGGGGGGGGGCACAGGGGCACGTGGCAGTGACACCCCGTAACCCACCAAGCCTGGGGGGGCTGGGGAGGGAGAGCCAAGCACACTGAGGGTCGTGGGTGTTGTCACCTGTGAGCAGTGACCTGGGAAAAATGGAGCTTCCCAGTGCCCAGGGTGCACTGGGTCAACTGGGAATGCCACCAGAGGTCAGGTGGCAGTGCCCCAGCCATGAGTCCAAGGTGTGGGACCCACCGAGGACGTGTGGGGCAGAGGGCAGGGGGTCAGCAAGCCAAGCCCATGGTGCAGAGTGCGAGGGCAACCCCTGCCTGTACCCCCCCCTGCCTGCACCGCCTGCCTGCACCCCACTGCCTGCACCTTCCTGCAGCCCCAGGTGGGCAGGGGGGGCACAAGGGGGGAGGTGGGCTCCAGGAATGGAGGGGGCTGTGGGGGGTAGGAGGGCGGTGGGGTGCAGGTACGGGGTGTCCAGCAGCACAGGTGGGTGTCTGGGGGTGCAGTTTGGGGGTACAGGCTGCACGGGGGGGTGCAAGGTATGGGGTGCAGGATTTGGGGATCAGATTGGGGGGTGCAGGGTGCAAGGGGCAGGGTTTGGGGGTGCAGGGTGCATGTTCTGGGGTGCAGGATACAGGATTTGGGGATGAGATTGGGGTGCAGGTTTTAGGATGCGGGGTGCAGGTTTTAGGATGCAGGGTGCAGGTTTTGGGGTGCAGGATACAGGATTTGGGGATGAGATTGGGGTGCACAGGGTGTTAGGGGCAGGGTTTAGGGGTGCGGGGGTGCAAGGTTTGGGGGTGCAGTTTCTGGGGTGCAGGGTGCAAGATTTGGGGATCAGATTGGGGAGTGAAGGATGCAAGGGACAGGGTGCAGGGTTTGGGGGTGCAGGGTGCATGTTCTGGGGTGTGGGGTGCGATATTTAGGAGTCAGGTTGTAGGGTGCAGGTTTTGGGGTGCAGGGTGCAGGATCTGGGGATCAGATTGGGGTGGAGGTTTTGGGGTGCACGGCGGTGCACATTGCAGGGAGGTTCATGCCGACACGGGACTCTGCGTGCCTGGGGCCGACATTCCTGACGCTCTCACCCACGCCCTGCAGCCGCCCCACACCCCAGCAGCCCCCCCACACCCCAGCCCCCCCACTTGGGGCTGCGGCTGCCCTGCCCCAGCCGTGCCCGGACAGGCTGCGCTCCCCGTGCCAGCCGCGCCGGCCGCGTGCCAAACCTGGCACAGGTCCCCATCGCCACTCACCCATCCCAGCACCATGCGCGGAGCCCCAGCATGTCCCCAGCTGCCTGGCATCGTGCCCCCCAGTCCCTGCCCCATCCTCACCCACTGCCTCTGCCCTCCGGGGCTCTCCGTGGGGCACGTTCCCAGCCCCGTTGGAGCCCTGCGGGTGCAGGCAGCTGCCTGCAAGCGAGGCACCCCGGGCATGACTGGGAGGATGGGTGGGATCCCAGGGTGGCACGGCGCTCGTTGGCGATGGCGGGTCCCCACGAGCAGGCAGAGGCACCATTCAGCCTTGGCACCGCAACGATGGGCATCACGGGGAGGAAATCCAGCATCCTCCATCCCGCCGCTCGGTACCCACAGCCCTGGGGATGCTGCGAATCGCATCAGCCAGGGGCTGCTGTCGTGGTTCTTATATTTGCCTTAAAAATGTGAAATTTTCCAACCTTTCTAATTCTATGATTCTATGAAATCCAGCGGGAAGCAGAGCAGCCCTGCAGTCCCCATTGCCCCCGTCACAGGCAACCAAGCCCCTCGCCCCTGCACAGGGGACAGCAGATGGGTTCACCGCCCAGCGTCCCACCAGAAATCGAACCGACAGGACCTGCAGTTAATACCTGTGACAGAATAGAGCTGATGAGAATAATTGGCATGATAATTGCAGTACACCCAGGGAAAGGTGTAAGCAAAAAGCCCGGTGAAAGAGCCTCTTTGTCTTTGCTTTTTTGTTTTCTCTCCAGCTAGCAGGTAATAGCCAGGAATGGGCAAACCCTCTTTTAATGGACTCTTAATAATGCCGTAATTTCCCTTTGCAGGGAAAGTTTCCCAAACAGTCAAAAATTCAAAACAAAGCAATGATTGTTCCTATTAGCATTAAATTCTACTCTGGGAGAGAGAATAAATCAAGCAAGGGGATTCAATTCAAAACAGAACTATAAAAAATCCAATAATGATTTTTTAATATTAATAAGAAAAATATATTGTTATGCACCCTTAGCATTTAAACTTCTAATCCAATCAGCGCAAAGTGCAGGGATAAATCACAGCCGCAGAGGAGAAGGGAACAACCATCACGCAGGCAGCAATAAAATGCTGTCTTACATCCCAGGGACAGGCATAGGTTTGACAGTCTCAAAATAACAAAAAGAAAAACAAAATTTATGTGCCTGTCGCTCCGCAAGCTTGTTAATTCCTTCCCTGCATCCCTGCGTGCATCCTCCACCTGGGACGGGGAGGGCGTGAGGACCGGCTGCTGGTCGGGCAAGTTGCACGCGGGAGGTGACAGCGGGGATCCCGGCTGCCTGAACCCATTGGCGCAGAGGCACGGAGCCGGGGACTTTTCCTTCTTCATCCTCCTTAAACCTGCTCCTACCTCCAGTTGGCCATGCAGTGGGATGGGTGGGCTCCCAGAGCCCTGCGCCCACAGGGGGACGGAGCCAGCGGAGCCGCTGCTGAAGGTCACCTGCGTGGTCCCACGCACCATCCCAGCCGTGGTCTCTCCATCCTTCAAGGCTGCCGAGCATTTCCCATCCCACGCCACCAAATACACCCGAGAGCCCACGCAGGCTCCAGGGATGCTCGAAACCTCAGTGCACACGATGCGGTGCCCCCTCCCACCAGCATCCGCAGACACCGGTACGGAGCCAGCAGTACCCACACAGCCCCCGGTCCCCTCTGCTCCCCGTCCCTGTGTGCAGCAGCAATGGGGGTCAGCCCTTCCCACCCCACAGGTCCACGTAGCCCCCCCGGGAGCAAGCCACCCTGCCAGGCTGGGAGATGCCCCCCGCTTTGCCAAGGTCACAGTCCAGGAACATCCCGGTACAGGTCCCTGCGGCTCACATGGTGCCATCCCTGTCGCACTCATTGCAGACGATGCCCCCCCATTCACACCGACACAGCCGGGCTGTTTCCCCCGATTTATCGGCTCCACTAGATGATGCGCTGCCACGAGGGCCAGCAACAAGCCCAGGCGAGCGGTGAAATGCCACAAAACATGGCTGGAGGGTCTCCCCCAAACCCCAAACCTCAGCGCTCCTGCTGAAAGCAGCTCCAACCCATGGGGGGGAAACGCTGAACCCTGGCAGTGAGGGGGGGGCAGCAAAGCCCCGGCAGCTGGTGGTCCCAGCCGTGCGACGGCTGAGGACAAAAGACATCTCAGCCACGCAGGGAGTTCCCGGGTGTCTGCTGACGCCACGAAGCCAGGCGAGAGGGCGTTTGGGGACAGGGACGGACACGCTGCTCCTGCACGGGGACACTCCGGGGCTCTGTTCCCAGCGGCTCAGCTGCTGGGGGAGGGTGCTGGGGGGGCAAAGGATTAATGACAGCTGTTGCAGGGCCAAACCTGACATGTCGTGGCGTGTTTGTGCTCCACTTTTGCTTCGGATGGTTTGGGCAGAGGGTCAGGGAGCAGATGCCGGGCTCGTCCAGTGCTCCCCAGCTGGGCACCTCTTGGGTTCCATGCAGCCAGTGACATCCCATCCTAGGGGCAGCAAAGCTGCTCCCCGAGGAGCAGGGGGCATCCCAGCCCTCCTGGCACCTTGCAATATATTTTAAGGGGGGGAAAAAAAAAAAGGTGATACATCCCTGCACTCTCTCCCACTGCCAACAGCCAGGGACAAGGCGGCTGCACGGTCCTTGTTGCGGACCAACAAGCAGCACTGGGAGCACTGGGCTCAGCAGCTGGTCCAACTGGGCAGGTGGCCCACAGACTCAGCCTTCCACCCAAGGAGGGGGAACCCACACCCCATCATCCCTGCACTGCCCTGCTGTCCCTGCCAGCCTGGCTGCTGGGGAAGACGCCAGCGGTCCCCGGGGTGGCATGGCCACCAGCACACTGAGCCATGACAGCGGTCCCTGGGGTGGCATGGCCACCCGCACACTGAGCCATCACTGGGAAGCACTTGGGGACCTCGGTGAGTGGGCAGTGCCACCGCTCCCAGCACTACGAGGCTTTCCCACCCGACTCCAAGTGGGATCTGGCACCCTGGCACCCAGCGCCCATCCCCAGCACCATCCCTTGGGGACCACAACAGCACCAGCGCTGGGCACGGAGCTGGCACCGCCCTGAGAACACCCACCCTCTCCGTACCCCGGGGCCGCAGCCTCCTCCTGATCCCATGGGACAGGAGCCAGAATCCTGGGGAGACACAAAGGCCACCCCAGGGAGGGTGAGGGGGTCTGGCAGCACCCGGCTGCCCAACAGCGGGGACACGGGCAAGGGGATGCACCAGCCGGGGGGCACCCAGAGCCCGGCCAGGGGGTACCAGTGTGGGGTGGGCGAGCGAAGGGGGGCTTGGGGATGGAGGGTTGAACTTTTGAACCAGCAAGCAGGAGATCAGTGCATTACCTTAACGCGAGTTAAAAATAACCGTCTCGTCTCTGGAAATGAGCCTGTCTGCAATTACAGCCTGGCATGTCTGCTCCGGAGCGTCCCCGGGCTGGCACCGCGCCAGCGGCGGGCGGCTCCGAACAGCCCTCGCCTTTCTTCTCTTTCTTGGGGTTGGCTTTTTTTTTCTTTGTTTTTTGTTTCTTGGGGTATTGGGATTTTTTTTTTTTCCAGCAAATCAAAAGTGGCGGTTCGGCACCCCAGCTCAGGCTCCCCCACGTTGTCCCTCCCAGTCCCCAAGGCCAGGGGGACACTGCCACCACCCCATGCTCCCAGCAGGTCATGCAGTGACAGGAGCCACCCGAGGGGTATCCAAGGGTCCTTCCCCACGCTGCCCTCGCACACCCCATGCACACCCGAACACAACGTGCGGGGCCAGCACACGTGGGAGCGCACGTGGGGAGCCCGGCGCCGCGCCCCGAACATGCACATGCCGCGTGCGAAGGAACACGTGCAAATCCAGACGTGCCGCCACCGGCTCTGGATGTCCTGCGGCATCGCTGCCCGCGGCTCCCCGAGCTCTGCCCAGCCCCACGGGTGGGCACAGGCAAGGGTTTGCCCACACCAGGGTACGCAGGTGGCAGAGCCACCCCCCCCCATTGCCAGCACCCCAGACTGTTTGGGAAACCTCCTGCCCCCCAGGGAGCAGCAACTCAGGCTGCATCGCTGCTGTGTCCCTGCCTCGGGGGGTACAAAGTGTCACCAACGCCAGCAAAGTCCAGGAACCCCCCTGCTGCCCAGCCCCAGCACAGCCCCAACAGGCACAGCTGGGTGCACAGGGTGGCAGGGGGGTGCTGGGGGCAGAAGGATGAGCCCCCTCCTGAACAAGCAGGCACCAGCCTCGCAGACCCCAACATCACCCCATCCTGCTTCTAACCCCCGTGGGTCAGCCCCCCATGCTGCCCCCCCACCCCACAGTGGTCCTGGGGGAGCTGGACACCCCACAGCCAGACCCATGGCAGGGGACAGCTGGGGATGCTCTGGGATGCTGGAGCATCCCCCCCGGAAGGGAAGGGAGCAGGCTGCTTTGGGGGTCCCTGCGTCCCCTCCCAGCGCCGGCTGCCTCCTCCTCCTCCTCCCCGCAGCGGGTGAAAGCGAGCTTTGTGCCGGGGCTTTCAGTTCTCCTGGCTGGCGCCCGGCCAAGGCACCACATAATAATGAACAGATGCTGGCCAAAATGAGCTGCAGCGGCAGACAGGCGAGCCTCTCCGCGTGTCCTTCCGTAACCCAAAGTGCCTTTCACCCCGGCGCTCCTCAGGCACCTTCAGCGGGAGCGAGAAGCCAGCAGGAAGCGTTGGGCTAATTAAAAGGAACGCGATGGAGGAGCGGCGAACCCACCGTGGCGGGTGCGGGAGGGCAGGGGGAAGGCAGCTGCCTCCTCGTAGGCAGGGCTGGGGGGCAGTGGGGTGGCAAGGCAAGGGGGGTACCCCACACCCAGCTCCGGAGCATCCCCACGGGAGAGCCAAGGGCACGGGGACAGCTTGCGGCACACCCTGGGGATGGAAGTGGCAGCCTGGGGGCTGCCCCCGGGGGTTAGAAGCAGGATGGGGTGATGTTGGGGTCTGCGAGGCTGGTGCCTGCTTGTTCAGGAGGGGGCTCATCCCTCCCCCCCAGCCCCCCTCTGCCACCCCGTGTACCCAGCTGTGCCTGTTGGGGCTCTGCTGGGGCTGGGCAGCGGGGGGGTTCCTGGACTTTGCTGGCGTTGGTGACACTTTGTACCCCCCGAGGCAGGGACACAGCAGCGATGCAGCCTGAGTTGCTGCTCCCTGGGGTGCAGGAGGTTTCCCAGACAGCCCGGGGTGCTGGCAATGGGGGTGGTGGCTCTGCCACCTGCATACCCTGGGGCTGGGGGTCCAACCATGCCCAGACCTTGCTGTGGTGGTGGAGATGGGAGATTCGTCCCCTTCCAGCGTGTCCTCTATGAGGACATGGTGGTGGCAGGTGTCCAACCCCGCTCCCTAAGCCCAGGGGACCTCCCTCTGCCGGCAGCATCCCAGTGAGGATCCCACCAGGATGGGCAGCCAGGCCAAGGAGCTCCAGCATCACACCTGGCCTGACCTACTGGGGTACAGCCTCCCCAAAATATTTGCAAGGTTTTATATGTTTAAAGCCGACCATCAGGAAAATAATTTCCCAGCGCAGGATGCTGGTGCTCCCACCGCGGCAGCAGGCGAGCGGGAGGGAGGGATGCGCACAGGGACCCGCGCGCGGGGATGGACAGAGATAACGCTGGGCTGCGAGCGCGCTTCTAGTCTGCAGGATCTTAACTGGAGTTTATATTCCAACGGTTATTAAAAATAAAGGGAGGAGGGAGATGGGGGAAAAGCTAAGAGCAGAGCAAGCTGTTCATTTGGAGCCTTTCCCTTGGGTTTAATAAAGCCCCACTCACTGCTGTAGTATCATTTTTATGCTATCATAAAGCCGGACCATTTAGCAGGTTTGTGTTACTTCAGCAGTTAGCGCTGCATGAAAAGTGATTCCAGAAGAAGGGGGAAAAAAAAAAATTAGAAGGAAGACGAAAACCTCCAAAAGGAGAGAGAAAAATGAGGCAGGAAGGAGGAGAGGAGCCTGGGGGGATCCCTCACGGCCGTGCTGCCGGCAGCACTGGAGCACATCACAGCGGCTCCGGGGGAAGCGAGCGGGCTCCCCTGTCCCCAGGTGAAGTCAAGGACAGGCAAGGAGTGCCCCCCTCCAGCCCCGGGATGCTGGAATGTCGGGTGCCTCAGCCCAGCATCCCCAGAGGACTCCACCTGTAACACGGGAAAGTGTTGGGGGACCCCTTCGCATTTGGGGAACCCCAGGGGTATTGCATCTGAGAGCCAGGGCGGCTTCTCTGGGGGCTGTTGGGGGGGATGAAGCACGGGGGGGGATCTCTGGGGAGAAGGAGCCGGTGGCTCCCAGGATGGCTGGGCTCCCCTGGTCCCTCTGCTCCCGGCCACGGGCAGCTCTCCGGGGAGCACCGGGCTCTGTGCTGCTGGAAAAATCTCCATATATGGAGAGGATGGGGAGCTGTGAGCCCAGCCGAGCCAAACCACCCCACGGGCCCAGGCAGGCAGCCCCCGCGCTCAGCCCGGTGTCCCCAGGGCTGTGACCTCCGCCGAGCCCCCCCGGGCTGGGTGGCACACACGCCGCTCATCCCAATGCAAAGGGGAGCGAGAGTCTGCTGTGCAAACCCAGAGCTGTGACACCCCCAGAGCCGCACCACCCCTAGAGCTGTGTCACCCCTTGAGCCATGTCTCCTCTAGAGCCATGTCATCCCGACAGCCGTGTCACCCCTAGAGCCATGTCACCCCTACAGCTGTATCTCCTCTAGAGCCATGTCACCCCCAGAGGCATGTCACCCCCAGAGCTGTGTCACTTCCAGAGCCGTGTCACCCCATCCTCCCCATAACTCCCCCCCTTCACCATTGTGCCACTGCCCAACAGTACCACCCACTCCCTTGCTGGCACTGGGGTGCCCTCTGCAAGGGGGTCAAAGTTGTCCCCATGAATCCCAGGTGCTGGTTTCCAGCCCCTCCAGACACACTGGCCCCCATCCCAGAGGGGACAGGCAGGGATGTGGGCAGGGGGTAGCAGTGGTGACAGAGCCCATTGAGCCAGGAGCAGGTCTCCTAAGGGATGCTCGTGCCGTGCCTGGCAGGGTTGTGCTCTGGGACAGGGTCACAGCTCTGCCCCCCAGGCCCAGGGGTCTCCGTGCTCAGTGGGAAGGTGAAGCCCCCCCAGTAGACCCCAAACCAACACAGGGCACTCAGGCCATGCTCCCACCCAAAACACCCTTTCCACCCTTTTTTCCTTCCTAATTCCTTTCCCTCCTGCCCTGCAAGGGGAAGGTGACACCTGGGTGTGGGTGGGGAGGGGGTCCTCCCTGGCACCCCCAGCACACAGCAATCCCGGGCCAGTGGGATCCGACAGCCCCGAATCCCCCGCACCAGGAGCAGCCGTCGCGTTCCCGACCCAGCGATATAAAGGAGGCGGAGGTGGAGGGGAGGGTTGGGAAATGAAGGTTTTCAGCGCTGTCAGAGCGGCATCAAACAGGCATCCACCAGCTGATTGCTTGATTGTTATATTTTGGATGTCAAACCGGAGCAAGGAGAAAACCCTTTAAAATGCATCAGCGCCGCTGCCTTTTTGACGGAGGGTGTTGGTTTCCCATTAACAAGTGGAAAGCGTGAGCTGGAGCAGAAAACTTCAAGCGCTTTGGAATTGATAAAATAACAACTCCCTAATTAAGCAGAACTGTCAGTCAACGGGCACCCGCTGCCCTGCATCGCGAACCAGCAGCAGCTCCCGCTGCACCAGCCCCACGTGCGGGTCCAGCCCGCTGCGGCACAGGGGATGCACATCCTGGGGGGGTGGGATGCATGTCCTAGGGGGGGGGGCAGCGGCCAGAGCATCCCCCCCCTACTTGCCATTAGACAGGGCTGGGTCCTGGTCCTGATGCTGTGCACAGCTGAGGTGTTCAGATCCCGTGCCTCAGTTTACCTCGCCATAAAACCAGGTAATGCAACCCGCAGCTTGGCGGGGAGGGAGAGGCCTGACCCCAAAGTGCACCCCCTGCCAGCATCCTTCCCCTCCGAGAGACAACGCACCAGCCTGGGGGAGCACATCCCCAACAGACACATGGGACACCACGGCCGGGTGTGGGTACAGCATCCCCACAGCCGGCTGGATGTGGGAAGGGGTCCTGCTGGGAATG
>VZTO01006005.1:0-24857 GCA_013400615.1 Syrrhaptes paradoxus | reverse complement strand
CCCCCCCCCGGCCCGGCCGCGGACCCCCGCCGCCGGCGGCCCCACGTGCGCCCCGGGCGCCCCCCATTGTTGCCCCGAGCAGCCGCCGCCGCCTCATTGGCGAGAGGAGCCCGGCGGACACGCCCCCCCCGCCCGCCTATTGGCGCGGCGCCGGCGGGACGCTGGCGCGGAAAGGAGGGGTGGGGGGGGGCGGACACCCCCGTGGTGACGTCACGGGTGCCGGCTGGCTCCGCGCGTCACCCCGCGCAACGCCGCCGCCGCGGCCGGGAGGTGGGACACGCCCCTTTTCTCCTGGCCACGCCCCCTCACCTCCCCAAGGCCACGCCCCCTCCGGCGCGGGCAAGGGAGACCCCCTGCAAACGGGCCCCGCCCCCAGGCCGCACAGCCCCGCCCCGGGCCTGGAGGCCACGCCCTCTCCGCGTAAGCCCCGCCCCTCCGCCCACGCCCAGGCGTGGCTGCACCCACGGGGGGTTTGTGGCTGTCGCCGGGGGGTCTGGTCTGTCCCGCCAGGGTCCCAGCCCGCTCCCTGCCCTGTCCCCAGCAGGCTGGGCTGCTGGCGGGGCCGGTGGCTCCCCGCTGGTGTCACCGCGGCAGTATGTGGTGGCAGTGAGGTCAGACCCACGCAGCCCACGCGGGGCTGGGGGGGGTGGCTGCAGCCTGACCTGCTCCGGCCCTGCCTGTCCTGCTGTCCCGCATGCACTGGGGACACAGCCCTGCCCATCTGCACGCACCCCCGTGCCCACGCACACCTCCCTGTGCATCCACAACGCCACAAATGTCCCCACTCGTGTGGACACACTTCTGTCACCCTGCACCCGCTGGGGACACTGCCTGCTCCAGGACCCACTGGGGACCTGTGTCTGACCCCTGCCTGCACCCACCTCCCTGCCTGCACCACCCTGGCACACACCCCTCCTCATGTCCCCACTGGGGACACACAACTGCCCCTGCGCCCACTGGGGACACAGGTGACCACACTAGCTGTGTCCCCCCCACCTTGCACCCTGCATCCCCCCAGGACCAGTGCTTGCCTGCCCCACGCTGCCTGCTCGGACTGTCCCCACTGCAGCCCCATCCCGCCATGCCTCGCTGGCCCCGGGGACACTGATACTGAGCCCCCTGGATCGCTCCGGGGCTTTGTCACCCTCACTGCCACCAGCTGTGGCAGTAACGGTGTCTTTAATGCCACAGTCACATGCGGTACTGTCCCTGCAGCCCTGTTCCTTGTCCGCAGGGACGGGCTCAGGTTACCCAAGCAACGAGGAAGCCGATGGCTCCAGCCTTGAGGTGCTTGGCCCGACAGTTCTAATGATATAATAAAGTAGAATATAATCTAATAAATAGAATAGAATAGAATAAATATAATACAATACACAGGAGGGACTTGACAAGCGCTCTCTTTCACACAACCTGGAAGCGGCCGCTGTGGCTGCAGATGCCTCAGCCGTCCCTGGAGGCACATCCCAGCTCGCTGGGGGCTGAGCTGCCGCGTTCCCCAGCCCCCTGCCACCCAGACGGGGACCTGCTGGCCAGGCCCCCCCTCTACTGGTGCAGCTGGTCCGGGTGGGCTGAGCCGGGCCAGCACCACACGTGCCCCAGCCTGGCTGTCTGTGGCCACATGGGGTGTGCAGTGCCACAGGACCCTGGGACAGACCTGACCCCAAACCCACCCCGACCGTACAGACCCCAGGCTGCAGCCAGCCTCCAGGTCTCCCTGTGCCTCCCTCCTTCCCGGGACGTTTCTCCTGGGATCTGTCCCCAGTTTCCCTCTCTGCAGTTGACACCCACGGTCTCCATCCCCTACTCCCTCACCCACAGGCAGGATCGCTCCCTCCTCTCTCCGCAGCCTTTCGCCCACTCAGAGCCCGGCGTGTTTCTCCCCTAACTCTTGCCTTTATTAGTCGAAACCTCCCAACATTTCTCACCCCCTCTTCCAGCCCCCTTTTTCCAGCCCAGGCTCATTTCCCTGGTTCCAGGGAGGGTCCCAGCCCCCATGACCCACCCCCCTGTGCTGTCCCCGTGGGTACTTCTCCCTACCCGCTGCCGCTCGGTTTCTCCTCCTCCGCTGCAGCGGGTGCATCTCCCTGCGATCACCCTGAGCCTCCTCATCCCTTGGGTGACGGCGCTCAGACCTCCCTGCCCACGCTGTCAGGTCACCCCAGTGAACCAGCAGAAATGCGCTGGTCGTGCTCACCTGCTGCCTCAGTTTCCCCACCTGTAGAGCAGTATTGACACTTGCGGACAGGGATGGCTGCTGGTGGTGAAGGTGACAGGTGGCTGTGGGGTGGCTTCGTAGCTCCTTGCACCTAGAAGCCACCAACGCTGCCCAGTACCCCCATCCCTGCCCTGCCCAGGGTCTCATCCCTGCCCTCCTTGCTCGGACCTGAGGGTGCGGAGCAGCAGGTTTCTGGGTCCAACCGAGGCACCTGTAGGTCTGGGGTGCACAGAGGCGGGTGTTCAGCTCTCGACCCCGCAGCAGCGCGGGGCTGGCTTCCAACATCACCTTCCCCAGCACCTGGTTAATTAGCACTTAACCGCCTGGCATCAGGAGGGAGCATCTCCATTAAGGCAGCTGCACGCTGCCACCGTCCCCGTTAAGCAGCAGGCCCTCCTGCTCATCCATCACTTTATGGTAAGAGGCAGTTTCGGGAGCAGAACTGGGGGGCACAGAGCTTCCTCACGTCTGCCCCACGCCCTGGGGTACTCCCTGGTCCCGGCTTCCCCATCCCAGATGCCAGGCACCTGCCCCACTGCATGGCCATGCAGGGGGGGATCTGCAGGGTAAGCGCTGGGATTTTAGGGATTTTTAGTACCTCCCACACCTCTCACCTGCTCCTCCAGTTCCTGATTTCCCCTGGCTGGGGTGAGCACAGGGGCAGCAGGTCTGTGGGGGGGAGAGGAGAGCAGAGCCTGGGTCCCTCCAAGGAGCAGGGAATGGGGCGATGGGGGCAGTTGGGGCTGCAGGGTCCAGGCACACATCTCTCTCCGATGTCCTTCCAGCACAGATCCCAACTCCTCTCATGANACAGGGGCAGCAGGTCTGTTGAGGGGAGAGCAGAGCAGAGCCTGGGTCCTTCCAAGGATCCCAACTCCTCTCGTGGTCATTTCCCCATCAGCTTCCAGCAACATACAGGCAAAGGCGTCCCGTGGGGGTGCGGTGGTCCCCTCCCTTCTTCCCAGCTGATGGGAAATGGGGGTCTTCTGGCCCCTGGGCTCCAGGACAGGAGCCAGTTTGCTCTTGATGATGATGGTGATGATGATGTCGCTCAACTCTTTGGTGTGCCATGTGAAGCTCGTGCTTCAGGAGTGGGGAGGGAAGGGGTGCCCAACACAGATGTGTCCAGCTTCAGTTCAGCCTGGTACCTCCAAGGTGGGAAGAATAAAACTGAAAGAGAACCCACCCAGCTCTGGGCCCCCCCAATGCAAGAAGGACATCGAGCTGCTGGAGCGGGGCCAGAGGAGCCCCGGAGATGGTCCGAGGCTGGAGCAGCTCCCGTGTGAGGACAGGCTGAGAGAGTTGGGGGTGTGCAGCCTGGAGAAGAAAAGGCTCCGGGGAGACCTTCCAGCACCTTCCAGTGCTGAAAGGGGGCTACAGGAGAGCTGGGGGGGCTCTGGATCAGGGGGTGCAGGGACAGGACGAGGGGGAACGGTTTGAAGCTGGAAGAGGGGAGATGGAGATGAGATGTGAGGAAGAAATGTTTTCCTGTGTGGGGGGTGAGGCAGTGTCCCAGGGTGCCCAGAGAAGCTGTGGATGCCCCATCCCTGGAGGGGTTCAAGGCCAGGCTGGATGAGGCTTTGGGCAACCTGGGCTAGTGGGAGGTGTCCCTGCCCATGGCAGGCAGTGGCACTGGATGGGCTTTAAGGTCCCTTCCCACCCAAACCATCCTGGGATTTTGTGATTCTATGAAACAGGGATTTCAGGGGGGATGGGGCTGAGCAGGACCAGCTCTGACACATCCTGCCACGCTTGTGTGAGCTGAACCTTGCACATGAGGGTGGCAGCGGGGGGGCGGGGGGAGTGGGCTGTAGCTGCCCTGTCCCAGTACTGCGCCCCAGCAAGCACCAGCTCTGCGCCCACCATCCGTGGGTGGATGCTCTCATGCCTGGGGACTGGCAGAAGCTTCAGGGCCTTGGCTGCTGCAAATCACCTGCGAAACTGGTCTGAATGGTCTCGGAATGACCCAAACAGGAGGACCTCCAGCGGACCCCACGCTGAGCCCCACAGCATCTGCAACCCAGGGTGAACCCTTCTTGTGAAGGGGGATTGGGACAGCAGGATTTGGGCAGAGCCTGGGGGGTCATGCCCCCCTGAAAAGAGGCATGAAGAGAGAGGGGCCAGTTGTGGGATGAGGAGGAGGAGCAAGAGGAGAAGGAGGAGAAGGAGTGCTGCTCCAGGCATAGCCCCTGCTCTGCCATCTCCCTTGCAGCCCTGGGCACAGCCACCGCCCAGTGCTGGTGTCACCTCCTGTCCCACCAGGACCTCCATCTTTCTTCCACCTGCAACATCCCACGCAGACCCCCTTTGCCCCCTTTCCCCCCACATTGACACCTGAGGGGTGTTTTGAAGCCCACGTCTCCATCACCATCCCTTTGGGGTGGTGCCCAGCAGCTCCAGGGGCCAGAGCAGAGCCCATGGGTGAGGGTGGAGCTGCAGGAGCTGGTGTGGGAGCTGAGGAGGGACCACGCTCGGCATTGCCCCGCTGGAAGGCAGATGGGGATATCTGCCCACGCAAAAAAACACCATCAGGCTCCAAGGACTGCGTTTGTGACCAATTTGTCTCACCGCCAAGGAAAAATCCAGCTTTCAGCATCAGAATGCAGGGTACCCGGCTGCGAGGATGCTCCCCTGGCACCATGGTCTGGCTGGGTGTGAAGGGAGTGTCTCCTGGATGCCCATCCCATCCCACAGCCCATCACCCTTGCCTCAGGCCACCCCACCAGCCCCCTGATCCTAACGGCAGTCAGCAGACAGGTCTACCCATGGGCGCCTGCAGAGAGCTGGAGGGGGGGCAAGAAAATCCCAGCAGCATGCGAGGAGTCTGCTCTGCATTGAGAGGCAAAGCCACACGTGTATCACGTCCTTTGAAATGAAAATTCACCCAAATGCTAATTTGAGCCTTTGAAACTCCGTGTGTGACGATCCAGCGCCGTCTCCTCGCAGAGCGACTGGATGTCGTGGTGCGAAAGGATCTCAGGCAGCGCGTATTAAAAAATACTTTCACGGAACATAAAGTGGAAGTTAAGCAAATGAAATGATAAAGTCAAAATGAAATATTTTTACTTTCCTAAAATGAGCTTGGTGTTTTGACATGATTGGAATAAACATTTTGACACTGCTGAAACAAGAAAGTCAAAGTGGTTCTGCTAGGCTTCTTCCTGGAGAAAATGGCAGCAAATCGACAAGTTCCCAGGGAAAGAATTGATTTCAATAAAATCCTGTTTTCTGATGGAAAACCATTCCAGGCAATGTTTTCCCTCAGCCCGGCGCAGACAGAAGGTTTCCAGGAGAGACCTGGGCCACCCGCTTGCCAGGCACCCAAGTGATTTCCCAGAGCTGCCGCGGGGAGGGAACGCTGCCTCTGTCCCACCTGGGAAAGGGAGGGATGGGGAGCGATGGGCGCACCCCGGAACATTTAGGGTTGGATTCTCCGGTGTCTCGTAAGGGCTGGTGCTAAAGCCTTAGTCCAGGAAAGGGGCACAGGCAGTCCAACAGCAGCAGGGTTTGTTCTCTCCTCCATCCTCATGATCACGTCAAACCAAATGCATCATAGTGGGACTGAATTTTCATACTTTTCTTTGGGGAAATGTCATGAACTAACATTTTCAGTTGAAAAACAAAAAAAATTGTGTTTTGGAGTTTTGCTGAAACGCCAAGGAGTCACTTCAGGAATAGGCTCATATAGCTGATAGCTCCATTTTTTTATGTGACATGAGTTGAGTGGAAAATTTCTGACCAACCTTTGGTGTATGCTGTTGGGATTAAATTTTGCTCCAGAACAGCACTTAGGGGAAAATCTACTCTTTAATAATAGTAATGCTTAATAATAGTTTTCAATGCTAATTCCATGTGATTAAATATACCTTTGCTCAATGGAACAGAGCGTATGTCATGCAACAAGTTCATGAACCCTCTAATCTCTGCTCCTGGCACGGCTACCGGGGGCAAACACAAAGGCAGCAAAACCTCTCCAGCCCCAGACACCGTCCCTGTCTTCACACCAAAAGTTTGCATCGGTTCCTCCGGGCTCAGCACCACCCTGACAGCTCACAGGCACTTGTCACAGTCCCTGTCTCCCCAGGCAGAGTCTCCCATCACCTAAGCAAGGACCATTTTGGAAGAGACCTTAGCGGGATGGGATCTGCTCCCAGCCCCAGTGTCCTGCAGGTGAGGGCACGAAACCTTTGCGAGAGTCTCACATTTTATGTGGGTGCATCACTGCACCATCAGCACCCATGAGGTCTTCAGCGGGACTGTGCCACTTCCCCCAGTGTCCCACCAGCACCCACAGCCAGCGTTGAGGTGAGCAAAGGGACACCCCAGCCCCAGCACCCCTCCAGGCACTGCACCAGGGGGTCCCCAACACCCCTGTTGGGCTTCACCCCACACAATGGCATCCATGCTGGGGGCTTGGTTACCCCTGAATTTGAGAGATGGGTTCCTCAGACGAAGATCAGTCACAGCTTTTTCAATAGCTTCACCCTCTATTTGCATTTGGAGGCAAAGACATTCCTCTCAGAGGCTGCATGCTAATGCAGCATCCAGGAATCCCTGCGTGAGCGCTTCCTCGTTAGTCTCATCTGCCTGAGTGAGCTGAAAACTGTTAAACACATTGAGTGTGTCAGACCAGATATTATCAGAAATAAGACTACCTTTCGCTGGCACCCACGGCTTGCAGACACACAGCAAAGAGTTATTTAAATCTTTTCCAGCTGTCTCCCATGTTTCCAGAGAGGCTCAGCTCTGACAGGTCTTTTAACCCTTCCCTTCTCTTCAGTGATGTTATTTCACTTTGCTCTCTCCTCTCCTGGGCTCCAGGAGTCACGCTGGCCTTGCCCAGCTCCCCGTGGTCCCACCACCCCTGCGGGGTCCTCTCCGCCAGCATCTCCAATGTCTCCCACCACCCACTGCCTTGCTCGTGCCCGACAGCCACCCCGGCTGGGGACGGTGCTGGCAGCCCCGGGCACCCACACGCAGCCCCATCCCCTCCAGGTTGGATCCCCCAGATTTATCTCTCTGCTTCACGTTTCAATTACAAACCCCAAAGCCTCTCGCTGTCCCTCCCCACCCCGGCTTGGCGCTGTCCCCGCCGCCTCCTCCGCAGAGCGGGGCTGCGTGGCTGCCTTCCCAGAGCACATACTGGCTGCGCTGCTTCACGAGCCTGCCTTGGAGCAGGAGCAGGAATCGAGAGTAAAACCTCAGTTTGCACGGCCAGCGTGTTTGAGAAGGGCCATCTGGCTGGGCTCGCGGTCCAAGCTGAATTTGCTGGATGGATTTGAAGGTCACTGAGCAGGGATGGAATGCACTTCCATATTTTCACAGATAAATACCTGTATCTCCACGGGAGAGAGCAGGAGCATGTGCCTGTCAAAAAGGGAGATGGGCAGGACCCTGAAGCAATGAAACAGGGCTGTAGGAGCATGGGCACACACACGTACAAGCGTGCACACACAGACACTTGCTGACACACCCGTGTGTGCAATCTCGTGTGCCCACACTCACGAACTTGTCTATGCACACGCACGCACATTCCTGCATGCATGTGCACTGTGCAAACACACACATGCACCTCCTCAGAGGTCTGGATTCTTCCAGGTGGCACAGGCTCTGTCCCCAAGCCCAGTTGCTCTGGCTGCCCTGGGTCACAGTGCTCCAGCAGCAGAGCTGTGCCCCCGTTTGAAGCAGAGCCCTTTGTCTGTGGGATCCAGAGAGCCCCTCGTGTCCCCATGGCAGCAAGGAGGAGGACAGGAATGCCCCACGGTACCCAAGACCCTTGGAGACCCCTTGCTCCAGGTCTTCAAGTGCCCTTCCACAGCCACCCAGTCTTGTCCTACACCGTACAGACTGGGATCCAGCACCCAGCATCAAGCACCCAGCACTCAGCACCCAGTATCCAGACCCAGCATCCAGCATTCAGCACCCAGCACCCAGCACCCAGCACCAGCCTCCAGCATTCAGCACCCAGCACCCAGCACCCAGCACCAGCCTCCAGCATTCAGCACCCAGCACCCAGCACCCAGCACCAGCCTCCAGCATTCAGCACCCAGCACCCAGCACCCAGTTGCAGTGCTCAGGACCCTCTCCCAGCTGTGCTGGCCACTCCATGGGGACAGCCAGCCCTGTGCCACTCCAACATGACCAAGGCTCTCTGTAGCTTTCCTGGAGAGCCCCAGAGGAGGGCTCTGGGCTCCCGCTGCCCCTCGATGCTGTCCTCGTGCCTGCACCACAGCAGTCACCCAGCCCAGCCATCTCCCTTTGCTCCCCGGAGAGCAAACGCTCAGGCAGCGGCTCTGTCATCATCCGGGAATGAAGCACCATTTGCACGTGTGGGGCAGGGAGCCAGCGACCAGGGGAGTGGAGGAGACAGTGCTGCTGGCCACCACAGCAGGGGAATATGTTTCTTATCAATGCCTGTGGCACAGCATTGGGGGGAACAACTTGGGCATGAGCACGGGTCAGCATCTGGCCCGCTTGGACCATTCTCAGTACAGCCAGCTGACACTTTGCTGGGCTTTGCTGCCAGTGCAGCGCTGCGAGAGGGAGGTCACCTCCACCAAAGGCACAAACCTGGTTCTTACAGTGACCATGGGGGTCTCGTCCCATCACAGCACCAGACCCAGATGGGTCTTGCATCCCCGAGGTCACAGGGAGCTGAGAGCATTGCTGTACCAGCACTGCACAGATCTTGGGAAGCCAGACAGAGATTTGCCAAAGCCCTGCACTCCTGGGTCTCTGCAATGGGCTTAGGTCCGTGTCCACTCCCACACACACCCCTAACTGGTGCTGAGGATCCTGCCTCCCCTGGGCAGCTCTGCTTTGGGTGCAGAAAGAGCAGAGAGGTCCCAGCAGAACATGGAAGAGCCTATCCTGAGGCAAACATAGAGCTGGCGATGCTACAGCCCCAGGCAAGGTGCAGAGGAGACAGGGCTGAGCTGGGGAGGCACAGGAGAGTGAGATGCTGGAGGTCTGAATGTCTCCCAGTGCTGCAGGTCCCTCCGCTGTGCCTGGGTGAGATGGAGGGCTGTGCTCCATGGCAGGGACATGCCACCCTCCTGACAGCCCCGTGGCTCTTCCCCTCGAGCCGGTGCTCACAGCCCGGTGCTGGCTGCCCAGGGGATGTCCACAAAGCAGGGCTGTTCTCAGGGCTGCCTCCAGCCATCCAAACGGGGCTGAGTCCTGTGCCCAGAGCTGGGCACCCCAGCCCCGTCCCAGTGCATCTGGTCCCTGCCAGGCTTTCCCCTGGGGCTGCACTGCCCTTGTGCCGAGCTGCTCCTTCCTCTCCTTTTCCCCGTTGGACGGGCAGCTCGCTCATGCTTTGGGAGTTTCTCACCCATAGCCTCCAGTGCCACGAAACCCAGCCAGTGCTTTAGCAGGCAGAAGTGGTGCTGAGAGACACTTCTTACCTCTAAACCACACAGCTGGACTTGAGACTGAACATCCCCCACCTGCCAAACCCCCAACCGGGGGTCAAGCATCCCCCTCCCGCTGGGACCCCACCAAAGCCTTTCCCACGGGAGCATGGCTGCTACCTGTGCCCGTGTGGGAGGGAGGAGAGATGCTGAGTGCCGGCGCAGACATCGCCAGCCCGGCTGGAGCATGGGGAGGAAAACAGCCGGAGCGAGGCGGGGAGGAGGGTGCGGCCGAGCGGGTCAGCGCAGGACCTGCTCCCTGCTCTGCCGTGCCAGAGCCTTGCCGGGAAACCTTAGGCGGGTGCTTGCATCTCGGTGAGCCTCACCCTGCGGGGTAGGCAACACTCCCTCCCATCCCAGCCTCCTGGCTCAGCCCAGCACCGGCGAGGGGCCCCGCTGGCTGCAGACCCTGTGGCAGTGGGCAAGGGGCTGCCCCAGCAATGGGGGGGGGAGGAAAAAAAAAATCTGACTCTGTCCAGCAGGAAATTACACGTCTTTTTTTTTTTAAAGGCTAGGTTGTGTTTTTTTCCCCTGTTTGTGCAGGTATTTGTCAGAAGATATTTTTAAACGAGCACAGGGCTCGGGCTGACGTTAAGTAGCGCGGCATCCGAACACTCCAGCATTCCTGCGGCTCGGGCCAGCGGGGACCTGCTGACCCGGCAGGAGAGGTCGGCCGGGAAAGGACGTGCAGTTCCCTGCCTCTGCCCGTGGGGAGGAAGAAAAGCCAGACTTTCCAAGAGCTCAGCTCCCGGGACTCCCCAAAGCGAGGCGCGTCTCCTGCTCCAGTTGCTCGGCCGTGCGCAAGGCGCCCGTCCCAAGACATCCCGAAGGCGATCGCATCCAGCAGCAAGCCTGGCCCCTCCTGTCCCGGCTGACACGTGGCCTGAAACCCAGGGCTGTGCTCACCCGCCAGCTCCTGTCCAGCAGCTTTGAACAGAAACAGCAGGACCTTCGCCCTCAGAGCCCACCCTGCACAGAGGAGCCGAATGGATGCTGTCACCTGCTCCCTGCCTGCCTTTGGGAAATCCGGGTCAATTCGTGGCACTTGCTTTTTGCTTCCAAGCTGCAGCAATGCCGACCTTCTGCCTTCCCCAGCCCCTCCTTTCCTGCCTGCCTCAGTTTCCCCTGACCATGGTGCTGCTTGCAAGAGATGTGCTGTGCAAGGGGCAGTGACGTGGGCACTGCTGCAGCACAGAGGGGTGACAGGCAAACTCCTGGACAAGGGCAGGAAGGGACCTCTGAGACCTCATCCTTCCTCCACACATGCACCAACAGATGCTAACTCCAACCCATGCAATGCCCGTGCAAGCCCTGGCGTGCCCCCAGTGCCCAGGCACATAGGGAGGTACCGCAGCATGGGAGGTCGAGCATCTCACAGCCCAGTGAAGGGTCAGGATGGGCCAGACTTCCCCACCCAACCTCTGGGAAGCACTGCCTCCAGCCAGCCTTGGGTGGGAGTATTTCATGTTGGATTTGAGCCCATGATCTGCTCTTCACCCGTTCTTCTCCCATGCAGAGGGCCAGTGGCCAGTCACTTCTGGGGTTATGGGCTACAGCCAAAGGCCCCAGGAAAAGTGGGTGCCATGGGCACCTTGTCCTGCGTGGTCTGGGGATCTTTACTGGTGGTACAACCGGGGGAAACCCTTCCTGGCGGAGTACCTGCCCCGGCGAGGTGACCAAGATGTGCCCAAGGCATCTCGACAGGCCCTGCTGAACCAGGGTGTTTGCCATCAACTCTGGCCAGACCAGCACCGTGGCAGATGTCATCTTCTTCCTCTTGCCATGGGCATTCAACAGGGTGAGAGAGATAAATTCAGAACCAGGACCCCATTTCTCCCCCAGCCAGCTGTGGATGTGCCCCTGGGGCTGGTGCTTTGGAGCTGTGCTGTGGGTCAGAGAATTGAGAGCGAGTCATTTCCTGCCTGTTTTTCCCCAAACAGTGGCAGGAATGCAGAATTTCTCGATGGCTGGGCATTGCACATTGTGTTGCCAGAGCTTTGCCTCTCCCCAAGGCTCGGTGCAAATGCCGCGTTTCCCTAAAAACACTCCTCGTGCCTACCAGGAGCTCGTCTGGCTTTGACAATGAGCTGGGGACTCTGTGTCAAAGTCTGTTCTTGTCAGCAAATCTGGAAGAATTATCTAATCTTCTGTAGGCCTACAACAAAATGTATGATGTCTCGAGCCTCTGATGCGCTGCAGACATGCCAATAGCCCTGCAATTAGCTGCTTAAAAGCTGGACAGCCTGCAGAACTCTTCAAGCACCAGGGAGTGTGAAATGAGGTGTTCCAGTGCCAGGTAACCTGTGTTTGAACACTGTGTGCACCACTGCCCCCGTGAAAAGGTAGGAACTGGAGTGCTGTAGACAGGCTGGTTGAGCAATGCATCCATGATGGGGAGCTGGCGGAGAGGACATGCACCAAATCTCTTGCCCCAGTGCTGAGTATCCACCTCAGCCTTTCCTGCACCCCCCTGCCCTCTCCAGCATCCTCCTCAGGGTCCAGCAGCACTCAGCCCCTGCTCAGCAGAAGGTCTTGCCCTGGACCAAGTGGGGCAACATCCCCGCTCCTCGTCTCAACAGCGTATGGGCTGAACCACTCCTGCACCTTCCACACCTTTCCCCCAACACCCATGTGGGCCCTTATTTGTGTCAGAAGGCTTCAGGGTGGAAACCCACAGGAGAATCCCTTTGTGAGCTGGGCTGACATGAACTATGTCCTCACTCAGAGCAGCCGTGAGCTCAGGCATGGGCAGCTCTGTGTTGGTGACACATCCCAAGAGATCAGCCAGTCCATCAGTAGAGACCTTGACACACTTCTCTCACAACAGGCAAGGCAGAAACCCACCCATTTCCCTATTTATTGTAACAGAACATCTCTCACAGTGCCAATGCACCTTATTTATGGTTCGCTAACACAACCAAGGAGGAACTCAACACCATGCAACTACCGTTCCCTTCCCCTGCGAGCCATATCACACCTAGGTGATGTCCAAACGCAGCAGGACCTGCCCTGCTCCCAGGGGATCCCAGTATATGGCAAGAGCCATGTGATGGGTCCAAACAGAAATGGGGAGCACGGGGGGTTCCAGACCCGCTGCTTCATCATGCTGAGGGGCTCCAGGCAGAACAGAGACAGAGCGGGGTCTGAAGGACAGCAATGGGAAGGATCGGCAGAGAGTTACAGGCCTTCAGCAAGCGTGGAGGACACGAGAGAGGGCAACACCAATGGGTTATAGCTGCTGAAGGTGGTATGTAAACCCCCAGAGAGGAGTAATAACAGTAGTGCGCCGTATTTCATCCTGCAGACACGGGAAGAGCTCTGCACAGACCGCTCATCATCTGCAGCGCAGCTGCCATCAGCCTCCCAGACACTCCCCCACACATGAAGCAGAGTCACAGGAACCCCAGTTTGTACTGGTTTAGAGGGACAGCATCACTATTGCTCCCATAATAAAGATGGATATAGTGCATTGGGGTGGGAGTTAAGCATTTTGTCCCCCAAAGCCACTTCTGAAATCTCAGCATTAGCCATAAATTCATGTCACAGGCCACTTGTTGGCACCCTGGAGAGCCCATCACAGCCGGTGCGAGCACAGCCGCGTCAGCACCCGAGGAATTGCCTAGCCAAAGCATGTTTATTTGGAGTTTGAATCCGCGGCCATCGCGGTGGGCAAGGTCCCTTTGGTGCAGTAGTGCACACATCCCCACGGGCAGATGTCTCCACAGAGGCACAAAAGGGCTGAGAAGCTCTTCAAATGCTTTTGACAGCGTCCCTGCAGCAAACGCCGTCTGCCTCGTGCATGGGATGCTCTGCCTGTTCGTGCNAGATGCCTCCACAGAGGCACAAAAGGGCTGAGAAGCTCTTCAAATGCTTTTGACAGCGTCCCTGCAGCAAACGCCGTCTGCCTCGTGCGCGGGACGCTCTGCCTGTTCGTGCAGAGACGCGCTGGCCCCGCGCCCGGGGAGGGTGGTGCTGCACTTTCTCTCTTCCACAGAGCAGCCGCAGCCAAGCTGATTTCCCCACACTGAGCATCCCCACCCTGGCTGGTGTCAGCTCCTCCCACTTCCCCAGGGAGCCTTTTGGGGGGGGTGGGGGTTGGCAGGTGCTGTGGTTTTGGTGTTGTCCCAGAGGGGACAAAACATCACCTGGGACGGTCACCTCCTTTGGAACTGGTGGTGACATCTTTGGTCACCAGTCTGTCCAGCTGGCCTCCAGGATGGTGCTTTTAGCCCCCTCCTGCCAGGGTTTTCACCGCTTGTCTCCAGGATCTCCCATGTAGTCCTCTGTGGCCACCTCCCCATGTGCACACCTCTGTCTTGATGGGAGAGAACATGGCTGGAGATGCAGACACATGTCTGGAGATGCAGACCCCATGGCTGGAGAAGCAGACACATGGCTGGAGTTGCAGACCCCACGGCTGGAGATGCATACCCCACAGCTGGAGATGCAGACACATGTCTGGAGATGCATACCACACGGCTGGAGATGCAGACACATGGCTGGAGATGCAGACCCCACGGCTGGAGATGCAGACACATGTCTGGAGATGCAGACCCCACGGCTGGAGATGCAGACACATGGCTGGAGATGCAGACCCCACGGCTGGAGATGCAGACACATGGCTGGAGATGCAGACCCCACAGCTGGAGATGCAGACACATGGCTGGAGATGCAGACACATGGCTGGGGATGCAGACACATAGCTGAAGGTGCTTATGAAGGAGCTGAGATGATTGGACTTCCCACTGCTCAACACTCATTAGGCTGCAGGTGGACACCTCATTGGGTTCTGGGTCTCCCAATGAGTGTCAATAAAGCAGAGAGCTCAGAGGAGGTCCAGGGGCTGAAAGCCCGCCAGTGTGAGGAGAGGCTGAGTCAACAAGGTTTGTTCAGCCTGAGGCTGAGAAAAGCTTCAAGGGGGTGGTCTTCAAGGCCATCTACACGGGAGGTCATTGAGAAAGCAGACCGAGGCTCTTCCCAATTGTCCACAGTGAGAGGACAAAAGACAAATGAATAAATGGAAACAAGTGAGGTTTGGACTGGATATAAGGGAAAACTTTTTCACCACAGGGAAAGCCAAACATTGGAGCAGAGAGGTTGCACCCAGTTTTTGTTCTTGGAGGCCTTCAGGAACCAACTGGTCTTAAAAAAATCTCTGACCAACCTGGTCTGACCCTGCTTGGAGCAGAAGGTTGAACAACAGACCTCCAAAGTCCCTTCCACCCTGGATTTTCATATCATACTGTTGCAGCTTCTCCTGCGCAGCTTTTCCCTTATTATGTCTTCTGTCTGAATTCCTTAAAAAGCCATTCTGCTGTTGAAGGAATGTCCTGGGAATGGCTTTGTGATTTCCCTTCAGGTGCATTCAAGATTGTTTCCATTTTCTGGTGTCTTGGGGGATTTTTCACACCCATGATTGATAGCGTGCCACATCCAGCAAGCCCTACACGAGCACTGAAGTTGCAAAGCAAAGCAACTCCAACCCACAGAAATGCGACAAGTGAGATAGTCCATGAAACCATAACTGTTCCTTCTTTTATTCAGGCCGCAGGGTATTTAATTATGAGATCCCGGATTATTAGCACGTGCTCCTGCCTTGTTCAGTGAAGGAGGAATGATGCATCTTGAATGACAAAGCTGCTCGATACTTTTTCCTCAGTGCTCATCCAGTGAATCACAGACTCATTCACATCCAAGCCTTGTGCTGAGCAAGGTGGAAGGAACTTGTGTCACTCCTGGTGTGAGCAAAAGAGGAACCACCATCAATGCACTAACAAGGGAAACCATCAAATGCAAGAGAATTATTTCTGCCTTCTTCTATCCAACCATCTCTGATCATCTCACCTCTACTCCATCCACCCATCTCCCTCTAGAAAATTATTCTTTAATCCCAGTGGTCTGTCCTGGGAAGCTCCTTTGGGAGCATTTATAGAGGGGCAGGACTACAGGGTGGTCCCACACAGAGGGTCTGTCTGTGTGGGTGGGAGGGATGCAGCCCCCCAGGCAGCCAGCACCAGGACACCACCATCAGAGGTCATCAGCGCCTGTGCAGCCTGGCGCTGGCATCTCCTCAAGGTGCCACCCCTCGGGCAAAGCCTGGGCTGTGGGCTCACAGCAGAGGGTCTCCCAGGGGAGGCTGCAGCCGGGGGTCTGAGCCAGACCCTGCTGCTTCCTCTGCAGGCACAGCAGCATCTGCCCTGGGCTGGGATCTCCAGCGCAGCCCTGCTCCCGCTGTGGGGGCCAGGCTGGAGCAGGCGGCCGTGCCAGCCCTCCGCAGATGTGCGGGCATCCCGCTGGCCCCGCGAGCAGACGTGAGAGCGTGGGACCCGCGTCTTGCCGGCTTGGCAGCCAGCCTGGGAGGCCAGCTCAGGGCAGGAGCCAGCTGTCTGCTCCCAGCAAGGAGCAGGCAGGGAGCTGGCCTCGCTCTGCTCAGCGCAGAGCAATTTAAAAATTGCTGGAAGCCTTCCATTGACAAAAAAAAAAAAAAGGTGTTAGTGAAAACTTGTTTAGCCAAGCGGGTTTCCCTGGCACAAGGTGTGGGGCTGGGCAGCTCCTCTCTCTGCCGTGGTCCTTACCCCATGCCAGGCGGGCAGGCACAGGCAGGGAGTGGAGCTGGCAGCAGGCAGATCCCTGGGATCAGCGTTGGAGGCTGTGCTGCTCCCGGGAGGAGGACAGGGAATGATAGACCCACGGGCCAGCCTGGCTCTGTCACAGGTTGCAGATGTTTTCCAGACCTCAGCATCCTCCCATCCAGAAAGGTAGAGGAAGAGAAAGGCTCTTCCAAAGGGCTTGCACCCTCTAGCATCTCCCCCTCCTGCCCGCACCCTGCCTGTCCTGCCTGTGCCACCAGCTCCAGCACTGACCGTCCACCCGACTCAGCCCAGGGGGGTCCCAGCACTGCTGTGAACCACAGCACTCCCTGCTGACCCAGCAGGGCCCCCAAACCACACACTGTCCCCACCGATGCCAGGTTGGAAGACAGGTCCCTCACTGGGGTAGGTGTGGTGCTTCGGGACAAGGTTTAGTGGGTTAGGAGATGTTGGGTTGACGGTTGGACTTGATGATACTTTAGGTCTTTTCCAACCTTAATGATTCTATGATCCTATAAGGTTCTGCACCCGGCGTGTCCCTTCGTGGGCGCAGACAGGAGGATGGCTCCAGCTCCCTCTCTGTGCCACCCTGTGAGGCTCACAGCCAGCCCAGCCCTTGAGGCTGCTCAGGGCTGGGTCAAAATCCTTCTCTCTGTCATCATCAGGGTGATACCGACAGCAGCTGGGGTGTTTGTTCCTGCTCTGGCAGAGGGATTGGACTAGATGATCTTTCGAGGTCCCTTCCAATCTCTAACATTCAGTGATTCTGTGATTCTCTAATTCTGTTTTCTTCCATGCAGGACCCATCAGGATTTTTCTTTGCAGATGAGGGATCTCCTACCTGTTTAAACAGCCTCACATGCTGGAAACCGTGTCCCAGGGATGCTCCCACACAAGGTGCCTGCTGAGGTCTGGAAAGGCACCGGTGCTTTTGTAACATCCCTCCTACCATGGGTTTCGTTCCGATACACAAATAGAATAAAAACCCTAGCCAGGGGATTTTTTTGTCCCCCAGATGGGTTTGTTGTTTGTTTTTTTTTCCCCTGGTCCTGACTGCTCTGTACGGTGCTGTTCATCGCTAGTGTTGGGATGCAGATCAGGCTCGGTTCTGAGGGCAGATTTAGATTAGATATTAGAAAGAAATTCTTTACTGTGAGGGTGGTGAGGCAGTGGCCCAGGTTGCCCAGAGAAGCTGTGGATGCTCCATCCCTGGAGGGGTTCAAGGCCAGGCTGGATGAGGCTTTGGGCAACCTGGGCTAGTGGGAGGTGTCCCTGCCCATGGCAGGGGGTGGCACTGGATGGGCTTTAAGGTCCCTTCCCACCCAACCCATTCTAGGATTCTATGATTCCAGTATAACTTCAGGCTGCGCTTCTTCCTCCTTACCAGGTCTGCTGGTGTTTCAGCAGGGAGGGTCCCCTCAAGTTGTCTGATAAAAAACACCAACTGCTTTGCTGGCATCTGTCTGGAAAAGCACCAGCTGCTCTGCTGGAGCCCTCTCCTCCCTGCACCCCTGCTCTGAGGAGGTCTCCCGCGTTACTCCATGATCCCCGCTGGCATGCAATGTTGTCAGCAAGCAGAGCTCTCCTGCAGACAGAGAAACTTTCATTATCTCCTGCCCGCCTGCCTGCACCAGCCTGGCTGGCACCCCCACCCCAGGGCAGCGGTCCAAGCAGCCCGGGAGGACGGGCAGACCCCGAATCAGCCGAACAGATGGGCTTGGATGCAAGCAGCCAAGAGGCCATGTAAATACATGTCGTGTTTGGAGGACAGGGTTCCCATCGGTGAATATCTGGCTGGCTGGCTGTGCATGTTTTGTAGGCAGGGGAATGCTCAGCTGCTAATCCACGTAATCCTGCTCTAGGCTGGATTCATTTAAAAAAATAAATAAATGGCTGAGAGCAGTTTTTGGTCCATTTGACTCAAGTGCTGGGCTCTGACGGGGAAAGGCAGAACCACAGGAGCCTTATTTACATTGATTTTCACTGAACGTGCTGTCTGGATTAAGGAATTAAAGGACTACAAGGCAAGAGTAACCTGCAAATCAGGCGAGGGCATCCCAGCCGGCACAGGGGATGTACAGATCTGATTAGTCGCTCGCCTGTACTTTAGCCCCTCTTTAGCGCATCATTTTCATATTCAAATCCAGTGCCCAGACGTGCATGCAAATGAAACAGGCTACCCAGCCTCATTTTTGAAATTTTGGTCAAAGAGCAGAATGCCACTGGAATAAAACATCCAAACCACATTCCAGGACAGGACAGGGAGCAGAAGGAAGACCCTCCCTCGGGTTGTTTTCCCCATGGTTACGGTGGTGCAGCCCTGGGTGCTCAGCTAATCTGCTGGGTGCTGCAGCATCCTACAGGGACAGCAGGATCCTCACGAGCATGCGGAGAGCAGCCATCGGGCAGGTGCCAGGGAAAGTTTTTCTCACCCCAGCAGCTGGAGAATGTTGGACAGGCACCATGGTGACCCAGACAGGCTGCAGAGGCATCTGCTCAGCTCCCCTGCGGCAGCACCAGCTTTTGTGTCGCATGGACCACATCTGGCTGGTGACACAGCTGTGGTTGACCTCTCCCCCACACCAGGAAATCCCCGTGAAGGGCAGCACCTAGGCCAGGTGGATTAAAGAAAATAATGCATGGTCTCCAAAGCAGCTTTTGCTTTGCTCCCAGGAGAGGGGCAGCGGTGACCCTCGGTGCTGTGCCGGCAGGAGCCGGGGCCTGAAGGGACTTGCACCCATGTGCATCAGGCACCACCAGCTGAGAGCCAAGTTTCTGTGATGATCTCAGGGCCAGATTCACAACTGCGGCTGCTCGCAGAGAGCAGAGGCACACACCCCAGCCTGCTGAAACTGGCAGGAGGCAGGAGCCAAAAGGCCCTCTGCAAAAATTCACCCGTGGTTGTCGCAGCCAGAGACAATCTGCCTGCTCCGCCTCATGTCTCCAGGTTCCCTGACACGGTGCCAATGCCCGCGTCCACCCATCCCAGTGTGGGAAATGCCTGACCCAGATTCGGGACTCATTAGCAAGTCAAGTTCCTCATGAAAAGCAGGTTCTTGATGCTGCATCTGACCATGAGTAACTCCACAGGGTTGCACAACACCTGCTTGTGCCATCTCGCTTCCCTTTCCATCCTGATGAAATCTAAAGCCTGGGCATCACAGCCAGTTGGTGCTGGCAGGTCCCCGTGGCACGTGAGCAATGACACCTGCAGGACTGGGGCCACCAGGTTTCCCAGGCCAGGAAAAAGGAAGGGGACCTGACTCTAAATAGTTTTAGACCTCAACTAGAAACAAATTTGGGAGAGCATGCTTGGTCCTTGCCCTCAGGCTAACTTCTCCCCAAAGTCCACGGATGAGCCTCAGAGCTGTTTTGCTGTGGGTTGGTCACTGGGTTGGGGCCGTCCTGCACCATGCAGATGTGGGGGGTAGGAGACACTGGAGAAGGACGCGGTGGTGTCGGGATGCACATGGAAAAAGGCGTGGGGGGGTGAAGGAGGATGGAGAACCTGCCCCATTGGGAGTTTCCCCTGAATCCTGGCCAAATAAAACCCCACAGGAATTAGCCACATCCGTGCCAGAGGTGAGAACATCTGTGCTTGCTTTGGACAGCTCAGACCGTCCTGCAAAGCGAAGTCACAGCAGGAGCAGGCTATCCCGAGTCCGGCGGGCAGTAGGCGATGCCTGGGTGAGGCTGGCAGCAGGGAGAGGCATCCCCAAGGACATGCTAATGGACACAGTGCGGTGTTCACTCCCCTCCTCCCTGCCGGTGTGCAGGGATATCTGCAAGCCCCAGGTTGTCAGTCTGACGTCTCCTGCTTGTTAGGCTGGCACGGACTGCCAGGTCTACATCCCCTCATTAATGAAGCATCCACTGTGTTGCCACCAGGTTCGACAATTTGCATCAATTACTCCCAGCAAGTCTAACGACCACAGGAAACCTGTGCACGGAGCCCACAACACGCAGGCGTGCACCACACTTACAGCCTTCAGTGCATCAACCAGGGTGACTGCCTCGCATTGCTACTGGCTCTGAATGCCCCGAGCACAGCTGTGCCCCTTGGAGCATCCTGCATATCTCTGGACTGCTGTGGTCCAGGTCGTCTGAAGGCAATGGAAGATACCGTGAGTGCCCATGGGACCCTCGGTCACCTCTGAATGTATAAGGGGCAACCAGGGTAATGGTCCAGGAGGCATGGAGGACAGTATGCCCTGTGCTCGGACACAGCGGGTGAAGGCAGGGTGTGAGAAATACCACGGGCATCCCTCTGAGGTCACCCATGTCCTCACCAAACAGTGGCAAGTGAGGAAAACTCCCAAAACACTCAAGGAAAAATATTTTTGTTGGTCCACCTTGTAGATGAAGCTTGACAGAAGTGTCTTCCTTAGGGTCTTGCAGCAGGTTAGTGGCTGAGCACAGCATCTTCCTTTGCCTGACTGAGGCCTCATTGTCGTGGGATGGGATCAGACCCCCCACCCCCAGGAGCACGGGGGAATACTCCTGTCTCACGCAGAACCTCCTCACCACACAACCATGGGTGTCCTGCCCCTGCCCTCAGCAGGCACTTCCCCATAGCCAGCCCTGGAAAACACACATCGTCTGACATGGAAATGCTGCAGCAGGCTCTCAGAGTCGTTCTCCCCCACCTTGAGGGACCCCGAAAGGCTGCAGGAGCCTGTTCCTCCCCACTCACAGCCGGGAGCGGAGGAAGGCAATCCCCTTCACGTTGTGTGCTGCCCAGCAGATGGGACACCTTGCAAGAGAAATCTGTTTCCTTGCTCAGCAGTGCCTGTTGACTGCAAACCTTTCACTGCCTGGTGATTTAGCTTCCCTTCTGCTTCAAATTAGGAAATAAAAAGCAAAAGTTTTAATGTAATGGAAGCCAGTGCATTGGCCTTGCAAGTTGTTAAAATTTAAAAAGGCAACAATAAATCTGTTGAGCTGAGAAGAGCTCTCAAAAAAAGGGATAGATTTTTTCCTCTTTATTATCTTCCAGGTGATTTTCAAGGCTCACTGGTGTTTTATTTCTTGTTAATCGTTCTCCCTTCTGAATTAAGAGCTCTGTCACCTCCCAGACCCTGAGCCAGGCACGAACAACTATCAGGGCAAGAGCAGCAAGGTGAGAGTTAATTCCATACCCCCTTCCTCAAGGGCGGGCGCTGGGTCAGATGCTTTTTCTGACCTTCTTCCTTTCTCCAGATCAAATCGAAATGTTCAAGGTCATGCATCCTTAAGAAGGAAGATCTACTTTTCACAGAAACACACATTTTCAAGCCTTTGCCAGTGACTGGTCTGAACCCCGACCTTTCCTCTGCTGCTGCAGGGCAGCGAGGAGCGCACAGCTCACCTCTTCCTTTCTTTGAGGGTTTGTGCAGCTGAGCATGCCTGGGAAGACCTGAGCACCTCAAACTCTGCAGATCGTGGGTCTTCCTCCTGCCCGAGCCTGGCAGGGCTCAGCCTCAATGAAACCTGGAAAGCAGTGAGCAGGGTGGGTGCCCGCTGAGGGTGGGCATCCCCGCGCAGGACGGTGCTGTCCGGTCTGACATCTCCACACCCCATCCCTTCCTCTTCCAGTCCTGGTGGTTCCCCATGAACCAGAGAAGGGGACAGCTGGTGGGAAGAGACTCAGGCTCTGTTTGGGATCTCACCCAAAGCTTCTGAGCAGCAGGAGGTAGAAAAGCAAGCTGGGAAGAGAAAAGCGATGCTGAAGGCTGTAGTCATATCCTTCTCCTCCTAGGAATATCCCATCCATCCAGCACAGCTATTTACTGCTCCCTGGGACCTGACAGCAGAAGCTGGAGCATAACATTCAGTCACAAGCCTGCAAAGAGCAGAGACCACCAGCCCCCAGAGAGCAGGTCCAGAACTGGTCACCTCAACCCCGGAAAAAAAAGAGACCTGCAAAGCAGACAGGGCTGCAAAGGAGGGAGCAGCTTTGGACGAGCCATGGGGACGGGCAAAATGCCTGGAGAGGAGGTTGTGCGGGGACTCACCACCTTCTTTAGGACCAGGGAGACAATTAAAAATTCACCAGAATTGAAATCCCAGGGACTTCAGAGTCTGCATCAGTCTGGGGCCAAAATGTGGAGTTTTCTGGAGGAAACTGGACTAAAAGGCACAAGAAGGAACAATTGCATCTGTGTGTGATTGCTCCCATGGCCTCATACGGATCAGGAGCTCTGGACTTTAATGTTACAATTGTCTGTATGGAGAAGTGGTTGCTCACAGCGCTGCCCAAAACCAGCAGCTCCCGTTGGAGTGCATTGAGGTGAAGTCTTAATCTTCCTGGAGTTGTCCATGTGAAGCCCTGACAAGCAGTTAACTAACACCATGAAGAATTAATCACAACCCCGGGGATTTACGAGCACTAAACTCACTGCAAGCACCAGGAGAAGCTGCCAGCAGCTCTGGGTTTTCAATCCCAGGGAGCCCCAAGCACCGTCACAGCACAAGAGGGTGTTGTAGGAGATGGCACGATTAGGCAGGAGCCAGGAGCGAGCGGCTCCAACACGTGACCCTTTTCCATCCCAAAATTCCCCTATAAAAACACCCTTCATGCAGGAATCACTAAGGGAGGAGGGTGAGGTTTGCACACCCGGTGGGAGGGGAAGAGCTGAGCATGCCAGAGCCAGAGGGCAGAGCCCTGCTCGGGTGCACAGGCTGGGGAAGCGGCAGAGCTCCTGCAGAGGGGAGGGCTCTGCACCAGCAGAGGATGCTGCCCACATCACCTGCATCCCTGGGCATTTGTCTCTGCAGGGTCTGGTCTGCTGCAGACAAAATCTCCCCTGCCAAGGACCTGACTGGCAAGGCCAAGGACAGGATGAGGATGGAGAGGAGAAGGTGCCACTTGACTGGCATGTGGCTGTGGGTTGTGGCCTCCCCATCGGGCTGAAGAGGGGTCTGGGCTAGAGAAAGAGGCAGGCAAGGCAAGAGGGAACAGGAGGGGGATCAGAGCTGGGGTGGGAGGCAGCATGGAAGCAGACCTTTGGCAGTGGAGCCCATCCCCTGTCCCAGCTGGCTGCCCTGCCTCGAGCACCCTGGTGAGGCAGCCCGGCTGTGCTCCTCCTGCTGCTGATGCTGAGCGGCTGGGCAGCAGTTCTGGGGAATGTTCTTGAGCAACGATGAACCAGTGCTTGGTGCACGGCAGTCCAGAAACAAGTGTGGGATGCCCCAACTAATATAAGGCAGAGTTTGGGGTGAGGAGGAGGAGATGGGAAAGGCAGAGGCACAAAGATGCAAGAGAGAGCAGGCTGGCACAGGGGACAGAGCAGAGCCAGGGTCTCGGTGGAGGAGGCAGGTTTGTGATGCACCTCACATCTCTCTGCCTGTGAGCAAACCAGGGATGCCCCAGCTCTGGACAGCATTCAGAGAAACAAACCCCACAGCAACCGTACATCCAGCACACGCAAGCTGGCTGCACGGCACCATCCCTTGCAACCACCACAACCAGCACCCCCCTGATAAACACACGGGTGGGAGTGGGGCTGGGACCCACAGTGTGAGAGCAGGGGTAGGTGCCAGGCAGGGTGTCCCAGCGCTGGCCATGTCGGGAGCTTTCTGCCGAGACCGTGCTCCCTTTCCCAGAGCATGTGAGTCTCCAGGAAGGGATCTTGAAGAGGAGACTCATCCCTGAGCATCTGGTTCCAGTGCCACTCCTGCCCACCCAGACCCAGCGGGAGCTCGCTGTCCCCAGGCACAGGCCAGGGGGACACTGCTCGGTGTGGGACCGCAGGCACCACAGTGGAGCCCAGCCATGGACTGGGGTCAGTGGGGTAGGCTGCAATTTCTCCTGGTAGGATTTCTACTTCTGTACAGAGAGAGCATTGCCTGCACGCAGCTGAATGGGATGCAGTAATCACAGCTTCTTTGGGGATGAAATGCTTAATTTTTGTCATGAAGCACAGCCTGTCCTGGCTGGAGCCCTTGGCATGGAGCGCAGGCAAGCTCATGAGAGGTGGAGGAAGCGATGGTGAGCAATCTGGCTTTGGCTGCCTAGCTAGACCTGGCTGGATCCTACCAGCGGGTCGGTGCCCTCCCCAAGGTGACCTTCTCGCCATCACAGCAGCCATCAGATCCTGGCCAGCCCTGGGCACTCCTCTGCACTGGGCATCTTTACAAAGCCAGTCATAAAAAACAGTGCAGAGAACATGGTGCTGGCAAGAATGACCACTGGGAGCAGCTAATGCAGGGGTCCAAATGAGTGTCTTCTGGCGGGCCACTGAGAGCCAGGCAAGCTGAGAAAGCCGCCATGTATTTAGGACTTTTTTCAGAAATACAAGTCAGGAAGCTGCTGCACCCTGTCCCCACAGGACCTGGGTCTCCCCTTGGTGCCCCACACCCCACAAACGCCCACTGCTCCTAAACCAGCTTTCGTCTGCCCGTACCCTCTGCCTCCCGCTCTCCAGGTCTGCAGGTGGTGGGGCAGCATCTCTGAAGAACAGGACCTCAGGACCTCCCCAGGTAGCAGCGCGTGTGCTCACTTCAGAAGATGGTCAGGAATCCCTTCCCTTTGCAAGGAGGTGCTGGCCTCAGCGAGTGATCCTGTCTTCATTCAACCTGTGAATACCCAGAGGGTGATGCCTAGGAATATATTTACTGGGACAAAACCATATTTTTCACACATTTTTTCTCCTTTTTTTT
>VZTO01006004.1:2380-47264 GCA_013400615.1 Syrrhaptes paradoxus | reverse complement strand
AGTTTATTTCTCTCTGCTGACTATCGAGGGAGCTTGGGCTCTCTTGGCAGAGCCCAGCCTTCGAGACGGGATTGTTAAGTAGTCTCTGAATCAGGAATCTGGATTTCTGCTACTAGTTCCTAGCTTGTTGTAAGGTCATAGACTAACTTGAAGACAAACAGAAACAGGCTTCATGCATACCAGAGTTCTGTCAGTGCAATCAGGCAACACCAAGATCACTTAAATCTTAAAAATTCCCCAATTTTATAAGTCTTGCAACTAAGTGTGAAATCACGGCCCTAAGATCACTCTGAATATTTGAGGAAGACAAGGGTTATCAATAATACAACAGTCCAGACAACTACTTCTACTTTTACAGGCAAAATGGCAAGGTCATTACTCCTGTAACATGTCCAGCAATTTGGGGTGTTGCCACAGAATTCCAATGAAATACTATCCTGCCCATGGACAATTTGCAACCAGGGAAAATTCATTAGTCATAAATTATTTGTAGAACTTTGCTCATGTTATGTACTTTGAAAAAATCACACCTCTGTCACTATACAATACGAAAACCACATTGCAGCTACTCTGTACAACACAGATTTCCCCAATTCATATGCACTGAATAAAATTTTCTATTTTGAGTTTAGCTGTAAGTATGCTTTCCCTAATTGGGAGACTCTGAGAGACAGAGGCTCGTTAAAATCCAAATTTGTCCGGTTAAAATTTGAAGGCACCATTTTTCATCTGCAGCAACAAAAAAGAGACAAAGCTCTTCTGACCCACAGCAGCATTGTCTTATCTGTCAAAACCAGTTCCATTTTTCTTTCTCTGCAAATAGCCAAAGATGTTTTTTTCTTTCTTCCAACTCATTTCAATGTAGCTCTTTGCTAATGTGACTGTCAGGCTTTCGTGTACTTTGTTTACTGCTGTGTTTTCTAGCAATGCTGCTTCACTTAAGAAACTGAAACTGTCTGCGATAGAAGGGTTCAGTTTGACTCCTGTTCAACACCTCCATCTGGGATGACTGACCCTTTTAACCAGACCAGCTTATATCACATGAAAGATTTACACTGTCTTCTTGTATGGCTCTACATGCAAAACCACCCAACCCACTGCTCTCGGGGCTCTAAAACACACACAGCAATTGTGGTCTGTCTGTACTTTGCTATGTTCAAGTTGGCGGGCACTCTTCCCCTTTGCCATCCTTCCACAAAGCACAGATCGAGCATGACAGTGCCGAGTCTGCAGGGACAGAACTGCTGCAAAGGTGCCTCTTGCTATTCAGTGTGGCTTCCTTAACAACAAACTTCTCCATCTGTTAAATCACGAATATTCTACTTCAATCAAAGAAACCCCCACCAGCAATTAGGCACATGAAAGATGAAAAGAAAACTTGAGGATACAGATTTCAGAGGAGAGTGTGCTGGCCGGGATGCTAGCTTTGCTGGGCTTTTGAAGGTGCTGGGCATTGTTTCTTAACGCCACGTGTGGGCTGTCAGGATTCACGTTGCAGACCCTTCATTGTTAAATGGAATGTTTACCCTCCCTTTTGGCATTTTGGCTTTGTCTCCCAGAGTAACCCAGCGCAATGAGGCTCCCTGTCCCTCCAGTGTAGTGTGCATCATATCATCTCTCTGTGTTTGTGCAGGCAACTGTACCTAAAGGCATCGCACTGCTTCCAGCCACTGTTATTTCCAGCTCAAGCTGAACAGCAATTTTTTTTTAATGCGATTTAAAAGTCTCTAAGATCCGCTTATCCCTATCCCTTCCAGCCCTTTATTAAACATACTCTTAGTAAATCTCATTATGCCTCCTTTTCCCTAAAGGTGGGAATGGGAGTGCAGTGAGGATTGTCTCTCCGCAATATGGTCCATAAGACCCATACAAATTGGGCGTCTCTAAAATCGCTAATGCCCATCAGGAGCTCTTTGTATCTTTTGTCTCTCTGTAACAACAGGATAAACCTGCACACAGCGGGCTCTTGATGAATACAAGGGCATATCGTTTTAAGGAAAGCCCTTTTTGACTTTTTTTTTTTATTCTGACAAAGCCTTAGCTATGTAAGAGGCCATGATGGTGTTTTCCAGACAATCTTTCTGTGAAACTTCTCATCAGAGAAGCAGCCTGCAGCAGGGAATGTCTGAAATGGAGCACTCAGAAGCTTTCACCGCATTCCTCAATCGCTGGCTGTTAGCACAACTAAAATATTGCCTGGTTGTATTCAAGCTAGTGGATCACCTGTCCCAAACAGCTTCCAAAGCACTTGTGCTCCATTTCCCTGCCTACAAATAAGGTAGATAGCATTATGAAAAGTGAAGAGCTTCTGAATGAATAGAAAAGGCATGATGAATGAATGGATGATAATTTTCCCTACCACCTTCAACTGTTTATGAAACTCATGATTTGGTTCAGTTCCTGACCACCAGCTTCCTGATCCTAAGGTGTGAGGAATTACAGCACTGAAGGAACCCTTTGTGTAAGCCGCAGGAAATCTCCAGATCTGCTGAGGCTCAGCTTTCACCAGGGGGGAATGATGTTGGGCATTCAGAAATGTTTTTCTAACTCTGCGGCCATTGGAGCAAACCAGCCATAGGAATGACCACCAGCTGCCAGCATGGTTCCTGCACCTCCACTCCCACCACATTATTTTCTCCACAGCCTCACCATGCTCATTATCATGTACCTACTCTATCTCCAGCTGTCCTTGTAAGGCAAGTTTAATTTCTCTTTGTGCCACTAATCGGGGGTGAGGACTCAGTTTGTAATTTTGAAGAACCAATCCGTGAGCCCAATGGCTTTAATAGGCCTTGCTTACCCCTCCAACACGAACAACTTAATAGCTCGTGCTGCTGCTGGATTTTCCATCAGCGCATACTGTGCCTCTATTCCATTTCAATCTTGCATTCACTCTATTGTCTGAGCATTTCAAATGATCTTGAGCCAACTGCAGCAAAGCAATCACCTGTGAAAGCAAAGAGGTCCTGGATCTCCTAAGTAGGCCAGATTTGTCAGAACGACACACTATTTATTTCAGAAAACGGAAAAAAATCTTCCATTTCTCTCCAAAGGAGCCGTTCCAAACAGAAGAGACAGCCCTGAGCAGCTGCACAGAACTAGGTGCGTGCAGGGGGTGAACAAAAACAATATTTTTTAAATAAATAATAAGGAAAGGGTAGGGAGGGAGAGGGTAAGAACCTAGGAGGACACAAATAGAAAATTGCCCAAGAACTGGAAGTTAGAAAAGTTCCTTTCAGACAAGCACCTGCATATTTTATGAAGTCCACACTCCCCAGCTACAGCAGAGGGGATGATGGGGTGAAAAAGTGAGCCATCCACACAGGACAAAAGGAGGCTCTGCCTGAGACTCTGGTAACATACAGGCGGAGCTGCTCACCCTTAGAGCTGCAACCACTCATTTCTGGGGTCACCGCTTCTGAAAGGGATTATTGCCGAGTCAAAGAGAAGCCTTGGAAAATATTCTGTTCAATTCCTTTTCAAGGAGACTATTGCCAAGTATATGAAGAATGACCTTCAATGTAGAAGGAAACAGCAGCAGGGTAAATAAGGAGGGTGTATGGATCTACCTGAACGACAGTAACAATGTACAGTGTGGGAGAAAGACTCTTCCCTGTTATTTAGCCAGACATCCCAATCTAAATTTTGCAGCTTAAAATAAAACAGAATATTCACAACAAGGAGAGGCACATGAAGTTCAACAAAGTTCTTCTAATATATGTGACCTTACAGGTACGCTATAATTTGCAAACATACTGTGATATAAAGATACAACAGTCAGCATGAAAATTAAAAATTAATTCAAAAACTCCAAACACCAAAACCCAAACCTCAATAAAACCTTGGATAACCAGAAGCAGAGGATACAGCACACCCAGCTGAAACGTCTTGCTCTTTGGAAAGAGTACTTGCATTTCTAAAGGCTCATCAGCTCCTGATCGAGCACTCTGTTTTAATTTTTAGAAACCTGTTAGCTTCCTAAAACCAAACTGAACATAATATGAAACTCACTTGCCTGAAAAGAAGTGGCAATTGGCAGCACTCAATAACGAAGACTTAGCAGATGATACCTTTTTCCCTTACCAAGACACATGTTCAGTAATGACCATTTTTCAAAAACAATTAAAGAAATGTACCTTTTTTTTTTTTTGGTTTAAAACTGAGCTCTGCTCTGACTCCTTCAAAGTCAAAATATTTCAGTCAGGTTTAACTACATGGTGATAAGCACAGATCTGTTAAAAAGGCCTAATTTTGCTCCTCACCTGTTCCAGTTCTCAGAGCTGTTGTTTCAGATCTGGATGGTGACCCATCAAAATATAACAGATGTTTAAATAAAACTGTTTAAAACACTAGCACACACAGGCACACTTGTGTGTATATATTTACATTGAAGAGTAGTAAGCAATTTTTCATAAATGTTTGGGGGTTGTTTTCCCTTGGTAGGGAAAGGAATAGCCGAGTCATAGCTGGCGGCACTGGATGAGTTACCCAAGGCGATGCTCCCCACTCTGCTTGGGAAGTGCCATGCACCCCATGGAGAGAAGCCATCGCTGAAATCTGGCTTCTGGAGATTCATGTGGCTTTCGCTGCCAGAGGGTGTCATTAATGCTGCTTGCTGCCCCCATTTCTCTGGCAAAAGCCTGGCACCCTCTACAGCAGTGAGTGAGCCAACACCATGGATCCTCAAAGCAACGGGAGGGAGAGCAAACATATTGCAAGTGTATATTGCCTCCTAAGTGTGGATGCCATTTCTAATTTCTACTGATAATGAGATTAACAAGATTTTATGACGACGTGGAGTAAGATGTTTCCCCAGGAACAGTGCAACTACATCAGAGCAGGGGGTGGTCTAACCTCTGTCTGCCCTATGCCAGCAAGCAATAAGCACACACTCCTGTCAACACAGATCACATAGAAACAAGTCATGAGGGACCAAAATCCCTAAATCATAGTACTGCCAGAGGGAGTCACATGCCACCTACTCCCAAACCAAGACAAGCATAAAAGAACAATCTAGCTGTTACCATGGGTGTTTCAGCTCCATGGTGGCAATCATGTTCTTCTACCCATTTCAGCTGCATGTCTTAAAAATCAGCTTTTACCACAGACATTTTAGGAAGCAAGGGACGTGCAGAGCCAGACGGTGACAGCGCAGCTAGTGTTTAACACTTGAAATACCCACCTACCCTCCTGACACTCGCCTCCTCCCATGAAGCCAAGAGTATTTCCAAAACACTGAAAAACACAATGGAAAGATGACTCCTGTGGACTGCTTTTAGAGAAAGTAATCCACCAGCTTGGGTGTTACCATCTACACCTTAGGAGTGTCCAGGACATGACGATTGGCTTGGCTGGTATTTTCTGGCAAGGCTGAAGACTGGATTTAGATTACCAAATCAGTCACGTTTATTTGCTCTATTTCTTGAAGTAAATTTTAAGGCCAAATTCAAAATTCACAGTGTGGGGTAGAAAAATTTTGCCCACAACAGAGCTTCCAGAAAAGCAATTTAGCAGGCCAGGAGAAAGCAAATGTCAGTACTGGCAGTCATATGCTTGCTTCTCCTCCTTGCGGAGAGCCATTATGCAGTGTTTTCTAAAATTGTAAATGTTCTTTCTGGCTCACAATGGGAAACAACACTAATATGCATCACAGGGTGAGAGATAAAACGTGTGGTGCTGTTGTTGCCTTTGATTTGTCTTCCATTTATATCAGCTCTCAGTAAGAATTACACAAAGACAGAGCTGCAGATCTTTCTTCTCAACTTTTTTTGCATTTCATCCTTTGTTTGGTTCATAAATTATAGGGTCTAACTAGCATGTTACATCAGAGACAGGAATTTACATTTAGATAACATAATGCAAAGAATAGTAGAACCATAATCCTCCCCCCTCCAAACAGCTCCCAAGTACTTCCCAACTGACCTCAGTTTTGTAGAACAGGGATCTGGCTTATTTGCTTTAAGCTCAACACTTCTTTCTCTTTCTCCTGTACCCTAACATTCAGGGTTTTTTGTTGGTGGTGATGGTGGTGTGGGTTTTGGTTTTTTTCCCCCCATTGTTTTCTCCCTTTTTTCCCCCCATTTTTCTTGATTTTAGTGAGTCTCATTCCCTGTGCAGTCCTTGACTTTGTCTCTAGCTATGGAGATGGCTCCAGTTTGCAGTCTGGGAAAAAGGCTAGCTTACGATGAGACCATTACTGTTACATCTGGTAAAAATTGGTGCAACTCATTTGGAAAGCTTGGGCACATTTTTTTCCTCAGCCATCGTGCCTTCACTCCAAATTACTGAAGAGTTCTCAAAGTCCTGTTATCTCTTGAGGTACCAAATAGAAACTGGAGGCCAAAAATACAAACCAGATAACACAGAGTATGAACAAAAGTCTTTAAGAAAAAAAGGCAGGGGGGAAGGAAGCTTTCAGTTTTGTCTCAATATGTTTTTTATCAGAGAATATGTTTTCAAACAGACCAGGATTTTTTCCTTTCAGCACTGGAGATCTTACCCCCTCTCTCCATCAAACACACTTTTAACACAGAAGTTGTTCTAGATACCAGCAGACGTAGGTCAGTATTTTCAAAAACAGGTGACTAATATTAGGAGCTCTTTAAAACAGAGTTTAGATCCTGATTTTCAAAAGCTCCAAGCACCTGGCAGCTCCAGCTGGCTTCAAAGAATCTCACTTCATAAGGTGTGCACGATGTGCTCAGCATTTTAGAAAACCAGGGCACTTATTTGAGATCCTAAACACGCACTTAAAAATTCTGTGCCAATTCTCACTACTCTAAGGATGACACCACCTCTCTAACCCGTGCTTAGAAAGCTCAGTGACATTCTAACTAACAATATGGCTTTTGCCTTCTTTTTCCCATAGCAGAATTTACAGAACTGCTAATAAAACCAGTGCCTATCATGAAAACAGGCAGACTCTTGAGTCTAACAAGGTAACTATAATTTTCCTTGAAGCTACTGGGCAAGTCTATAACACCTCCCAAAATCCTCTTAATAATTCTTAGGTAACACAGGTACCTTACAATGAGATGTCCTGAAGGTCAGCCAGCACACAGCAGCCAGTGCTGTGGGATACTCAGAAATTCCACATAACATATAAAAGTACTAAAACCCAGGCTGGCATGCTGCTTAGCCATTCCCGTAATGTCAAGCCCCTGCTATGGGGTGCCAGAAAATGTAAAGGCTTATACTTGGGATTTTAGCACCGAAGTCAAGACCTCTAACAATAAAGCCAGAAGAGAATAACTGCATTAGCAGTTGATAGCAGCAGACTTTTGTCCTGCTAAAGGAGGATGACATGCACACATTAAAAGCATTCCCTCAAGCTAAACTCCTTCCGATTGCTGGATTTGGACCACATTTTTTGATTTATTCCTAATGAAGAGCTTCTTAGCTCATGAACTTGCAGATGCCCAAAGCCTTTTCATTATATAGCTTTCAAGTATTCTGGGCTTAGTGGTTCCAGCCTTGGGTCAACCAGCAGCAGCATCTTCCCTCTTCTCCTCCCTTGAGTACCTGCAGCTGGCGGACAACACAGAGCTTTTGCCAGCACATAGCACGAGGGTCAGAATTAGAGGCTACAGATGTGCACTACAGTCCAGGTCTGCAAGAATTTGTACGCTGATGTAAAGATTACCACTGCCCACAGTCTCCACAAATGCCTCAGCTTCTGTGACTTTCATGGGAATTACTGAACCTTTCAAAGGAATGCAAAAGTTGCTAATCCCCTGGTGGAAGTAACTTCAGCCTTGACAGACATTTTCCCAGAGTCACAGATAAAACTGAAGGATTCAGCCATAAAGGATTAGGAGTGGTGTCACCTAGAATTAAGTCACTGGCCTTGAACCATGTTTATGTTCAGCTCTGTCAACAGCAAATTTCACAATGTTAGAAACAGGGTTTATTGAGTTTCTTCAAATATACATATCTATCCTGATTTCCTAAGTAGGTTTAAAGGCCTAGACAATTCACGTTATATAGGTTTATAGTTTCCATTTTTCTACTACACTTCAGTGCACTAAAAACCATCAAATCTGACAGTCTGAGGAGACTCAACTGCTTCTCACAACTGTGCACAGGATGTTTCTTATCTATATAAGGAAAGAAGGAAATAAAACGAACATTTTGCATGGCTCTTTTAACACAGAATCTATTTAAACCCTAAAAGGAAAGGGTCTGATACACAGAAAATAGGTGGTCTTTGCCTAGAGTTCATAGTTCACAGCAAATCTACAGAAGTATCTTGCCTATTTAGCTATCCTGTTATTCTGATGTAAGCACCTAAAAGAGGTCCGTACATGAGATGTGCCTTACGTTAAAAGTCTGCAGCCTTTCAGTTATCAGCTGTAGAGGTTATTTGAGGTGGTAGGGGAGAAATAAGCCTTGTGTCTTAATGGGTTGTTTCAGTTCGCACTAAATATCTGTGACAATGCCAAGAGCTGACTGAAAATCTTATGAGGGTCCTATGCACAGATTACCACTGATCCTCAGTCTGGTAAAACCTGATGTAATTTGGGAGTACAGGGCAAAGCTAACTTTGACTTAGTACTGTGCACTACAAGTTGATGAGGAATTTGCATGGCAATGGCTAACCCGCATTTACACACAATAGCCACAGGTTTTAGGTTTGTTCAAGGAATACGGTCTTGCAAAAATGCAACAGCTAAATAAAATAAAACACTACTCAAGCCTTAAATGTACCGCACATATGGGGAAAGAAGAGGTGAGGGTAAGTCTCCATGTCGTGCCACATTGTGTGGTAGCTCCCAGGAGTTTTGGATGCTTTGCCTCCCGCCATCAAAGCTTGTGAAAGTGCCTGGCTCAGGCTGGAGACTGGCCAGACAGTCGGCAACAGCCCTGACACAACGCCAAAGTCACCACAGCTACTGCATCCTGCATGCAGCAGGTGGTCCTGCTGCACAGGGAACCAACTGGAAAGGCACATGTGGAATTGATCAAAATATTTCTAACAAAACCTTTTTCTTGAAACTAGCAACTTCTTTTTTTGTTGTTTTCTTTTAAAAGAACAGATAGTTTTACGGGAAATGTCATGTTTTCAGGGAGGCATACAAACATAGCCTGAGAAGCCCAAGATTTCCAGAGAAACAATTCTGGCTCTTGCCACAACTGTGAACTGAAGCTATCAGATTTCTCTTTAAAAAATTTTAAAAAGTAAAAAAACCTCCAAAACTTAAAAGGAAATGGGTATTTTTTCATTCATTAAAAATTTTCATGGAGGGAGGAACACGAGTGAAGCGCTGCTGACTAGCTATCAGGAAGTGCCTGTGTGTGTGTATTGGTCATCCATGCAACAAGTACTTCTGGCAGAGCTCAGTGAGCTATTCTTTAACCAGTAGGAGCTGGAGGAAGCCTGCTAGTCACAGATGATACATGTATAAGACAGCAGTACAACTGTGATGGAAATCCACGAAACGGATGCTCCAGGCAGGCTGATAAGCATGCAAAGCCATGAAATTTAGGCTGTGCATTGCTTGGGCAGAGACAACCATGTATGGCACCTTGCATGCTATTACCAGTTCAAGTTTAGGAACTGTGTTGCTTGATATATGGCAGTAACGATTCATGATGATAGTAACAATACTAATGGTTAAAAAGATTCTGCTTATCCTGCCACGTGTTCCCTGTCAGCAAAATTCTTCACTTAAATTTAATTTCCTTAATACAGTAGTAATTCATAACCCGAGACAACTTAACAGTGTACCAATTATGGTACAATAGAAAGTATAATGAAAATAGACCCAAATTAAAGATTAAAGCTTGCTAAATTCAGTTTACCAACTCTGCACTCTCATAGAGTGTTTGCTATAGCAAGCTTAGAAGTTCAGATTCATTTTATTTCTGCCTGTCCTCAGTTTTACTAACTCTGAATTAATGCAGCTCCTTCAGCAGCCCAAACACGAAAGAACTCTTCAAATAGCTGAAAGAAACGATAAGGACTCCAGGTGACATAGATCATGTACTGTACACAGAATTACTTTCCCCAGAGTAAGCCCATGTAGCTGAATTTTGTGACATTCATCATTAAAGTTCAGTCCTTGGAGTCCTGCCATTGTGGTCACGTGCAGCCAGCTCTCTGCTGATAGAGCACAGCTTATAACCAAAGGCCATCCCTCCCAAGGGCAGTGCAAAAGTGATTTGAATATCAGGCCTCAAGAATGGTGGTTTTCTATCCTTAGCTGGTTCTATTTCAGTCTTTCAAGGGCTGCTATTGTGCCAATCAGTTTAAGTGCATGACAGTGTACAGCAACAAAACCATGCAGCCTCCAGAAACTAGAAATGTGGAAAGAGTTGCCTTCTTGCCAAAACAAAATTCCTGGTGATGTATAGTGTTGGATGAAAGACAAAGTATTTTGGAAGAACACAAAACTTGCACAAACCTTGTCACGAAGGCTTTGGGGGCTGCTGGGTGGCAGCCTCTCTGGTGTCCTCAGCCACCCTGGTTGAGCACAGCTAAGGCTGGACCAGCCTCTGGTCCCTTCTGCCAGCTTCCCTATGAACATATCCTCTCAACTCTGATTTATTTCCCATGTGGGGACACCCATCACCAGCATCAGGACTGCCCAGTGAGTGACTGGGGAGCCACTGCTGCTCCAGGCAATGCCTCCTCAGCAACTTCCAGCAGCAACGCAGCAAGAGGACAACCAAGACAGTAATTGTGAAGTGTGCCTGGCAATTTGTACCTGCTGCAGCTGCTCTCAGAGGGTTAGAGCTCACTTTGTTTCCAAAGCCTGCAGCAGGCCTGACTACTTCAAGCTATCAGACAGGCTAGGGATACAGTAAAGCAATGAGCAGCTTCAAGTGGTGCAATTTCATTCTGCATATGCATCCTTTGGGTCCTGGGGTCTTTGCCCAAAGGCTCTTCCACCTCCCAGTCAATTAGGAGAAGGTGCGAAATACCAGAGAAATGGCATTTCTTAGCAATTGCGATGAACGAAGTATATAACCAGCTACTTTAAAAACAGACTTTGAAATGCCACTGGCTTGCTTCCTTCTAAGCCCGTTCCCAGAGAGAATGTCAGGTCACATAACTCATTTGTTATCTTTACACAGAGGAGCTCAACCAAGCACCAGCCACCATAAAAATACTCACATTCATTTTTGTGGAAAACAAATATAAAAGTAAAATGCAACATCTGTCTTAAAAAAAAGGCAGTTAGCACTTCAAGGATTACCACATGGTCTGTAAATAGCAATGTCAATACACCGGGGAGCTGCACTCTTTGTATAACGACAGCGTGAGTTACTCAAATGGAGGTAGCAATGTTACGGGCCTTCCCTGTGACACAAAACTGCATTGTGCATTCATTTAGACACACGCTTTGCATTTTATTTCCCTTGATGGCTTAAAAAATACCAAGAATTGCAACAGCACAAGAACAGCATTTCAATCTAGCATGAAAAGAAGTGCTGCTCTCTGGGCAGTGTGCACCCAGCTACATTTACTTTACATATAGCATAAAGGGGAGTGTTGGGGAAAACCGCAGCAACTGAGGTCAATGTCCTCTGTGTTTGTGAATAAATGCCCTTCCACATTTTTTCCATCATCTATACACACTTCCAGGTATTTACAGCTAGCCATTTTAATTATATCTAAATATTTATCTCCAAGATGGCTACATTGGTAGGTATTTAATTCTAGTGATACAAACACCTGATGGCCGGGTGCTCTCATTTGCCTGTAAAAGTGAAACACAAGCCACTGAATTCAATTACATGGCAAATGTCCACAGGTACCTCTGAGGCATCCAGCATCCCACACAAAAATCTGTGCTTCATATGCTTAAACATCTCTCTCTCATGCTTTATAGGGAGGGAGGGAAGAAGGAAGAGACTTGTGTTTTGGGGTTTTGTTTGGTCTTATTTTAATCTCATTTGCAGTCATACAGCTAAAGCTCGGAGATTAATAATAAAAGTGCCTATGTGACAATGCAGGAACAAATGCTGTTCAATGTCAAATACAAAGCAAGATGCAAATTCATTTTTCTGTTAATTAACCAAGCTTTCATCTCAACTGCTCTGATCTGTAAATAAAGCTCACAAGCTAGTTTCAAACAAGTCTGGGAATTCAGCAAACAACATAAACCAAACCCTAAACCACAGTACCCCAAACCAACAGTCTCCTAGTACTGGTTAGCTAATTATGTTTGCCATTTTTTATTCAGGGGGACCACAACAGTCTAAAATAGGTTAAAAGCAACAGTATTCTGGTGCTGGCCTAAGGGGGACAGCCCCTCCTCTGAATACCATCAGTCATCAGACACTGACAAACACTGACAGGAACCAAGGGGCATCCCTGAATATTCTGGGATAAGAATGGGAAAGGAAGGATGGACAGAAAGATGGATGGGAGGACAGACAGGCAGAAGGAAGGGAGAGAAGAAAGTACAAATGACTGGTCCCTGACACTAAATAACATTACATTCTCCTGCAGCTATGCCTAGCCTCTAAGGATTTGCATTCCAAGCTCTTTATTGAAATTGTTCAGGTCCTTAACCCATCTCCTGGGGGGTGAATCGGGGTGGGGTGGGAGGACTGAAAAGCCTTAAGCTAATTAAGCATGGCTGAGAGACGCTTGATGAGATGGGAAAAACACAAAGCTTTTGAAAAGGTGAAAAATCTCTGACCATCTGGTAGTGGTGTTGCAGAGAGAAGAAAGAGGAAGGACAAAAGGGCAGCTCTCTACAGCAAGGAGGTACAGGACTCCTTTAATTACTGGGTCACTGAGACCATTACTGCTCCCAGTGCCTGTGAAAGCCTGCGAAATAAGCTTAGGAGGCTCAGCAAAAACAGCAGCTCTTAGCAAGAAAAGCATCTGCATGAAAGTGATTCAGAGCAGCTTTCCCCAAGATACATCCACTAATTAGAAATGATAGGTAATAGATGGGGGCAGTGAGGCCCCCAGATCAGAATGAGACCTTTTCCGTCGACCTCTCTACCTCTCTCCTCTGATTGCTGTTCTCCAAGGCCCTGCAGATGGTGCTCTCTTTAAATTAATACCCCCCCCACCATCCAGAAGGAAGCTGGCAATAGAGGTGAACAGCCTGCATTTAGGTTTCAAAATGAATGCCCCAGGTGTTTCATCAATATGGCAAGCAGCTGACGTGCTCCCGCCTCTTCAGGCCTGGTTAAGGCTCATCTGTGTTTTCCCATCTCTAAGACCGGCTAGAGAAAACCACAGCATTCAGAAGGCAAACTTTGCACACCAGAGCAAAATCTGAGCTATTTTGATCGAAATGTCTTTGTCAGCCCTGAGCTGTGAATGTGCCAGCACAATAGAAATGAAGAGCCCTCCCCTGCATCCTCCTCTAAACACGCTGGATATGACTACGGCTGACTACAGGTGCAGGCTAGCAAAGAGCAAGCTGGTTTCGACACCAGAAGCTGTGACCAAACCCCTGCCAAAAAGCAGCGCTACGTTAACTCTTGCTTTGGAATGTGAATACGTACAGCTGATTTCCTTCCCTCCCACATGCAGACTCTTTTCCTATTATTTCGGCTATGTGCTGTGATCCAGTCCGACTCGCAAGCTGTGCAAAAGCAGGCTGTATCTATCCTTGGATGGGAAACCTCACTAAAAGAAGGAAGCGGTACCAGTGACCTAACACATTGCATTGCGCTGCTGTCTCCAGAATCACGTATTAAACCCAAGCCTTGACTCCCTGTGGTCATTAAATATCCCATAGCTGTTGTAATAAGAACAAGTGGCATTAACCCTATTTTTTTTGCGAAATGTGAACATTAATTTTTCTCCACTAGGCTTCCCTTGAAGGTTCATTTGGAAAGAGTTCCCGTGTCTTAAACTATCACACTGTTAATTCAGTACTGTTAAACATTGGCTGTATTTCATCCCAGAGGGAACAGTTGCACAAACAGATTCCATGATCTCTGTATATATCAGTTTCTAAGATAACTTCGGTTCCTGTAGATAGGTACCGGGTATATATGTATTTCTTATCATCTGCTTTTCATGCTCACACACTTCATGAGCCAGCTGGATCTGCAAGCAGAACTGCATCCAGAAAATCTATTCCCCTCCATGTCCTACGTAATGCTGGAAGCAGACAGTATTAGAAATATTATTTAAGGACTTTTTCCTTTTTCTTTCTTTACTTTTTTAAGCAAACTTGCCTGTCTTGCAGGGCCAGGAGACTCAAAATCAAGCTAAAAAAGCATCCAAACTTTTGGACACTTACCCAACAAGCAGCTCTGCTCCAGCTGGTCCATGATGCTGTGGGAGGCTGCAGTACCACCATGTGGTTACTTGTCCAGTGCAGACTGTGCAGTTCAAGGCACAGGATTATATATGCAAGCAGATTTATGATGAGAGAGGCATTAAAGTAATTGACAACTGTATAAAGTGACCACAACAGCTGTACTTACTACAGACTGGACAGTTACTACTTTGGAAGACAGGGAGATAAGACAAGTCAGTCTCACCTCTGTGCCTGGCAAGATCACGGAGCAAATCCTCCTGGAAACTATGCTAAGGCACATGGAAAACAAGCAGGTCATTGGTGACAACCAACATGGCTTTACCAAAGGAAAATCGTGCCTGACACAGTCCGACATGACAACCTTGTCTCTAAGTTGCAGGGACATGGATTTGAGGGAAGGACCACTCGCTGGATAAGGAACTGGCTAGACGGCCGCACTCAGAGAGTTGTGGTCAGTGGCTCAATGTCCAAGTGGAGACCGGTGACAAGTGGTGTTCCACAGGGGTCAGTACTGGGACCAGTGTTGTTTAACATCTTTGTTGGTGACATGGGCAGCGGGATGGAGTGCACCCTCAGCAAGTTTGCTGATGGCACCAAGCTGTGTGGTGTGGTGGACACGCTGGAGGGAAGGGATGCCATCCAGAGGGACCTTGACAGGCTGGAGAGGTGGGCCCATGCCAACCTCGTGAAATTTAACAAGGCCAAGTGCAAGGTCCTGCACGTGGGTCGAGGCAATCCCAAGCACAAGTACAGGCTGGAAGGACTGGGTGTGCTGGTAGGGAATCTGCCAAGACACTGAATGCACAAGGTGAGATAACAAGAGTCAGGGCCAGCAACTGAACTGAGACATGACTGCAGCAGCCATGAGCAAGTGAGGGAGTGGGACTGTGCCAGGGCTTACCACTGCCCTTGAACCCTGCTGATCAGAGCATGCTGGAAATAGATCTGAATTCAAGTTCCTCTCCATGCTGGAAGGGGTCCAGTCCTTACCACCACATCCTACAGATCATTGCAAGGCAGCTGTGAGGGAAAGCACCTTCTATTCTTCCCGTGCATGTTGGGCTACCACCAAAAAAATGGATGACCTTTCAACACTCTGGAATAGGCAAAACAAAAGGCAGTGTAGCTGCTGTACACTCAAAAGAGCAAGTCCTGCTCAGTTTTCCATGCCCTCTGGACCATTTGGGTCCTGGGCTGACAGAGGCACCACAGTTGGGTACCAGCACCCCATAGAGGGGGAGATGCTAAGATACAGACCTGACTGCAAAGACACAGACCTGCCAACTACCTCCCTGTTCAGTCTACGAGCTTTTCTGTTAATCTTCCCTGTTGCCTGGACAGCTGGAAGAATCAGCCAATTTAATTTCCTTGAATTGAGCTGCTGGAGTTAGGTACTGTTTTTTCAGCACAGTGACATCTTATTTTGAAGCACCTGAGGTATCTCCATTTGTGCTCATTTGACACTTCTGTGCTACATTTCAGGCTGACAGATCATACAAACACATCCAGCAAATACATTTTAACTGATGAAACACCTCGTAACCATGATAGCATTTGGCCACAAATTGGGAATCTCAATTTTTTCCAGCCACTGAGACAGTGACTTTGCCACCCTGATCCCCTAACTATATACCACTGTTATCTGTAACCAGGGGGCAATGGAGAAAAGATTATTGACTTTTTCTTCTTAGAGTCCAGAACAGCTTAACTGTTTTTCTACCCAGGTAAGAATGGTATCACCTGTAAGTGACTGCTTATTTCCTCCACAGAGAAAATGTTGAACATGTACACATACTGTCTTTCAAGGGCTGTCAAGTAATGTAGGTATTGAGTGTTTTTTGACAGGATGCTGTAAATGGAATAAAGGCATTTTTTGGCCTCTGCGGTAGCTATGATGACTGGCAGAGCTATGCCCTTCACACTAGTGATTGGGGAACAAAAAAACAAATAAAGAAGGTTGCACACCTGCAAAGGGGAATGATGAGACAAAAGGCTTACATGTCCTGACACCTCAAGGTAAAGTGATGCACCAGTGAAACAACAACGAAGGGCTTTTTTTTTTTCTGTGGTTGAAATTTGATGGCTGCAGAAAGCTATGGATTTTAAAACTTGAGACAGAAGTCACAAGTAAATTCTGAACCTAGGAGAAAAAGCCTTAATAAACGTTTGAGGCGAGAACAGTGTTAATCAGGTATGGAACAATTAAACTATGAGTATCTCTACAAGTATGCAGGTAAGTAAAAGACAATGCCATCCTGTACTCTTCATATTTCTCTTGTATCTCTCGAACAAAACCAGGTGTTTTTGCAGTTGCCTATAGACTGTCTATAGCTGCAACTCAAAGTGCATCATCCAGAGCGCCTGCTTTGCTGGACTGGTTTAATTACAGCTACAAACACGAATGCTCCAGGGAAGGGCCTCCAGAGCTCCTGCAAGACCCCAAAAAGAAGATGCTGAACTTTTTGCTAAATAACAGGAAGTCCCAAAGAGCTGCACTCCTGCACTGATATATTGAGATACCACTACTGCATGATTAAGATACAGGCGGAGTCACAGAGATGCAGGAGGTGAGATAAATTGCTAGCTTCCTTCCTTGAAGATAATTCATGGTGACTAGAGACAGGGCTGACAATGGCTGTTGGGCTAACACAATGGGCCAGGTATACCGGTAGTGACCTCACACGCTTATCTGGAGGTGAAATGTGATGAAAGCCAACCAAGCGAAGGAAAACTGTTCCAGATGGCAAGATCTGCTAGAGAGAACACTCACCTGTCAACTGCATTAGGAAAAGGTGAGAGGACAGAAAACTTGCTGCCAAAAATTATGGGTAACGGTCAGAAAAAAAGGAAGCGAAAATCCAGAGGTATGATAAAAGCACAATGCTTCAAAGAACTGAATGAGAACGGCTGGGATTTTTGATGCTCTGGAGCTACAGTAGTGAGAAGCAGATTTAATCTTAGTTGGGGTCATGCCCTACCAAGGCAACCTCCATTTTACAAGATGTAGACACATCTCCCTCCTCACTGTGTAATAATCCCTCCTGGTACAGCACTGGCCTTCTCCCCAAGCACCAGGAGCAAGGGCACCCATGAAGCCATGGTGTACCTCCCTGGCAGAGCCAATGCCATAAGGATGCACAAAAGATAAAACAGAACGGAGCTGTATCAAAAAATGTGACCCACCTGATAGTATGCAGAGTGAGTAAACGCCACCCTTCTCTTATGAGAACAAGGTTAACTACTCACCCACACCACCGAGCACAACTACAGCAATAAAGCTACTGACAGCAAAGTGATGATGTTGTTCCCCTGCTCCTCCAAAAGAACAAGTGATGGAACATTTTGATCCTAGGACATATGCTGCTTTCTCTGAATTCACTCCTGTTCTGCACTCGAAATAAAAGACAGTTCTCCCAAATCATCCCCTCCCCACTCCTAGCGCTTGTTTTTTTTCTCCACACTTAGTTATGACCACACTCCACTCACTCTATTTCATGAAACTCACCGGCTAAGTGCCGTTAAGGATGTGGCCATTTGCATTTATGAAGTAGCTACAGAAGAGCGCAACACCCTGGGCAGCATGGCGCGCTCTGCTTGCTGTATGTGCATACATAACGTAAAACAAGGGGGAGCACAGAATTCCCAATTCCCGAGCCAGCTCAGTTGGATCTGTGCATGCTCCATCATAAACAAACTTTATTAAAGGAGGTAGGATTCCAAAATTAATCAGCGCTTAACAAAATGATGCCTCCTTTTGTAGCAGAGAGGGCACAAGAACACAAAATTTGTCCACAAGGGATCAAATTCTTTCCTTCTGCAGCTCCCTGCACTCCATCGGTCTGCTGGACCTATTCTAATTTAAGACTGAAGTTCTCACTGTCACAAGCAGGAGTTAAGCCCTCTGTTCAAACAGACACCTCTGTAGCTGTACAGCATATTTAAAAATGGTGCCATTTCTCTGGAGGTGCTAAAGGTAATTTCCAGATATACTGCTAACTATGATGCCATCTGTAACAGTGCAGTCCTTGGCCGGTGAGCCCTACTTTTTCAATATGTTCCAGAAAAATGTTTCTAAGATGTCAGTGTCTCTCCCATATTCCTTTCGCTTGTTGCTCGGGTGCTATTTGAGAAGATTTAAAAGAGATGCGCATTTTGGTTGCATAAGACACCCTTGCCTCTCTCGAGATTTGAGCTAAAACCAGTCCTGGATACCACCACATGAAATATGGATTCCACTATCTTTCCGGTTTTCATATGCTAAAAGGGCATTATCAGTATCTTAAAGCTCTTTAAGCCTTGTAGCTCAGAAGCACAAAACATGTAACATCATGTAGTACTATTCTAAACACACAAGGACTTAAAATGACTTCATATCATCTTCTTTTCAGTGGGATTTCACAACTTTATATTTTTTGGCATTCCTACCATGGAAAATAAAAATGAAAATGACACTTAAAAATATTCCATTAAAAATATCCAGTTTCTTCTCCAGCTTCTCAGAGGATTTTTTAGTTCTTTTAATTTTCTAGATATGGAAAAGAATTCTAAAAATTATTTTACTTGATTTAATGCTGAGGGTGTTTCAATTCAGAACTATAACATGAGTTAATTAAACTAAACAAAGGCCACATTGTTAACACTTCCAGCAAGAACAAAGAGACGATATTTTAAAATGAAACAAAAATTGCCAATTCATACTAGTATTTCTATTCTGCTTACTGAAAATGAAATGAAGAAAGCAATCAAATACACACAATAAACCTTAAGCACTATCATTGTTGAAGTATTCCCTTTCTTGTTTCTTTTTCTCTTTCTTTTTGGGCTTTTTGTCTTGTACCCTACCATCAAGCCTGATAACATAAAGTAACTGTGACAGCTGGCAAAATGTTTAAGCTGAAAAATTCCTTACTTTTTCTACTTTTTATTAGAAAAGCACATGGAAAAAACACATCATTTGTCACCAAAAGAGATTAAAAATAATTAAAACTTAAAATTGATCTTGCGCCACCTATTCTTTACATACATTCAGGACAGAATCTGATATACAGAGAGTAATGAAAAGAAACAGATTCCTTTTGTGCCAGGATAAAAAAAAAGTCTTTCCCCCCAGGAGATTGAAATCAATATCTGGAGCAGACTACTGACAGTATAATAACCACCCATCCTGCCAACATGCAGCGCTGCTCAGCACAGCCCAGGCAGCACCCTGAGGGAAGGCCTCCAGGGGGTCTGCATCCCATTTGCTGCCTTTCTCGGAGCAGGGGAGGAACATCACTTTGGGCAGCGTGTGCTGCCTGTGTGGTACGACTCTAGTGCTGCACCAGCCCGTGCTTAGAAAATTAACAAACCCCATCACCTCCACGGCCCTGCTGGTGCACGCCACTGGTCAATGCTAGTCTGCAAGGGGACATGGATTATCAAAGCTGGTCCACAGAAGTGACGCCTCCCCCTAATAATCTTGCTGATCCTTCACCATCAGTGAAGCAATTGCTGACAGCATCTGCTCTTTGCTGACAGAAAAGCCTGGAGACCTCCCAGTTCTGAACTGACAAAGCCACCAACAAATATAACCACAGACACTGGGACCAAAAAACCCACTCTTCTTCCTCCAGTTGCAAAAAAGTAGGGGAGCACAGAACATCCTCACACAGAGCCTCTCACAGGCACATCAGCCTCACCTCTTTTCAGAGGTTTTTAAACAAAGCAACCCCAATTCCACTGGCGTTGCACATTTTCATGCATTCATGAAAATCAACATACCATTCCTAAAGTTGGAAAAAAACCCCATCCTCTCCCCTTCCAAAAGTAATCTTTTTCTAGGCTAAAAGATTTCTTTTACCTGCCTACAGTTATGGCCTTTGCCAGAGCCGTAAGGCATAGAAATTAACTGGATGTACTTTTCTGCCACAGCTGTGATGCCCTCAGAAGAGCAAAGTGCTTTGCCGTGGGAGGTATAGACCAAACTGCCCTTGGGCCACTGCAGACCAACCACAGCAGGCAAGCAGAATCTGGTCACAAAAGGTCGTCATCTGGCTAATATTGCAACTTCAAAGGTCACTTGAGTTTCATGAAGCTCTTGAGAAAATAAAGGCATGTAAATTGAGGCTTCTTAAAACCTAAAGGTATCTTCTGGATAAAGGCACTTTTTTGGCTTTCCAGTGACAATCTTGTTACTGTGTAGCTCCAACTAATTCCAGCTACTTGCTTTGCAACAGGCCACCTCTCTGTGCAGCTCAGAGCTTTACACATGTGAGTTTAAATATCCATTTGCAATTTTCTGGTTCCACAGCACTTCCAGCATTTCTGAAAAAGGTCCAAAGGTGCAGCTTGTTTTTTTCTTTGCCAAATATCAATACCTGTCAGAAGCAGTTTATAAAGATATAAAAGAGGTTCTAGGTCTAGGTTCTAGGTCAAGAGAGGTTCTAGGTTCTAGGTCAAGAGGTTCTGGGTCAAGAGAGGTTCTCCTCCCTCTCTACTCTGCCCTGGTGAGACCGCATCTGGAATATTGTGTCCAGTTCTGGGCCCCTCAGTTCAAGAAGGACAGGGAACTGCTGGAGAGAGTCCAGTGCAGAGCCACGAAGATGATGAAGGGAATGGAGCATCTCCCTTATGAGGAAAGGCTGAGGGAGCTGGGTCTCTTTAGCTTGGAAAAGAGGAGACTGAGGGGTGACCTAATTAATGTTTATAAATATGTGAAGGGTGAGTGTCAGGAGGATGGAGCCAGGCTCTTCTCTGTGACATCCAGTGATAGGACAAGGGGCAATGGGTTCAAGCTGGAACATAGGAGGTTCCACTTGAATATGAGAAAAAACTTCTTCACAGTGAGGGTGACAGAGCACTGGAACAGGCTGCCCAGAGAGGTTGTGGAGTCTCCTTCTCTGGAGACATTCAAAGCCTCCCTGGATGCGTTCCTGTGCGATCTGATCTAGGTGTTCCTGCTCCGGCAGGGGGATTGGACTAGATGATCTTTCGAGGCCCCTTCCAATCCCTAACATTCTGTGATTCTGTGATTTCAAATTTAGGGCCAGACTATTCTGTAACATCCCCAAATGTCATCTGATCCATTCAGTATGGGTCAGTACCAAAGAACAGACACACTGTATCTGATCCAGGATATTTATTCCTTTCTTCTTTGGGCAACTGAATGAAAGAAGTTAAAGCCTTTATACTAGCTCTTCAGAAACCACAGCACTCCAAAATATCTTTGTATTCTTTCCAAACAAAAAGGGAATATCTTTTTAAAGATATATAGGGAAGATTTTTGCAATCTCTTTTTTTTTTCCAAAATGTCTCATCCATCTCCACTTGAAGCTGAAAAGATGTCAGATTTGTCCAAAAAGATCCTGCTGAAGAAGTATTTTGTTTCTCTAGAGTCACAATATCTTATCAAAGAAAGTAATTATTTTGACAATATTTGACTGTACCAACACATGTAAAAATCCTGTAAATGCCTGAGACTGAAACTGTAAAAGAAATTGAGAGCTCTTTTCCTCCAGGTTTTGGAATATTTTATTCTCTCCAAGATTATGCCATAAAATTATCTCTCTTGCTGAACTGTAGGTTGGTAAATTACCTAAAATTTCAGCTGTTCAAGTAAAGAATGGATGAAACGATGGCTATGGACTTACATAACTATTCATATAACAGAGACTGCTGAGCAGAACTGAGTTTAGCTAGAATAAGAATTACGCAGAAATCAACTTTGCAGTAAACAGGCACTGACCAGTAGACCAACAAAGGAAATCATGACTACTGCAAATGATTTCAACCATGAAACCTCCTTCAGACTGTTCCCAAGCCCCCCTTAACATTGCATGGTTCATACAGAAAAAAAGGTGGTTAATATAGTTCCCTAAATATGGCATTCAAACAGGCTAAGATGCAACTGCACAGAAATACTAATTGTAAGGGCTGTGTCCTGCTCTTAAGCTAAATCCCATGACACTTCAATACCCATTTCATAGGCATTAATTATGGCATTTTGCTCCCTGATTGTGTGTCACCAGCAACCTGCTTCTGCATTTCTCAACCTGTCCAATGGAAAATAAATGTGTCCTTTTCCCAGAGAGGATGCTACCCAAACACTCTACATTTGTTTCTTGGGTGGAGAAACATCCCAGATCAAGCTTGAATTATGTTCCAAACAGCACAAGAAAAAATATTTTAGCCCGAATACAGAAGGGAGCCAACACAGAAATAACATATTTCAGTGCTCTGAAATCCCATCCTCCAGGATCAACTTCCAGAGATGATCAGTGAGAGAAATCATCATAGCTAATGCTTTTATGAAGGGAGGTAGAAAGAGGTGGGAAATAAGAAGACAGAGGGGAAGTGGGCTCAGAGGAAGAAATGGCTACATATTCACACAAATAAACATGAGTTTTATTTCCATGTGCTGAAAATTGTGTTGTGGAAAAACTGTGCTGATTAAAACTACATCTAAATGCTGAATGCATGGTCATTACAACATGACAAGACTATTTTCCAAGTGTACATATAAAGGGACTGCCAAATGGTCTATTGAAAGCATGTACACTTACCTAGTCAGCAAACAGGTCAGTGATCACCACTCACTCTGCTTTTTAATAAAGGGATTTGAAAATATTCCCTACTCTTATAAGAAACACAGATTTTTATTATACTTTTGCGAACTAGAATGAGTGCATTATAGTAGCTGGAAAAAAAATTTAAAAGCATCTTAGTTTGCCTTTTTTCTTCAGTGGCTCCCTGGTAATATATAACTTGAAGTTACGGTAGGAAAAAGGAGAATAAATTGGCACATGCTATATTTTATTACTGATTTTGGAAAAAAGCAACAGCAGGTTTTAATGAAACACACACAGTGCCTTACATTGTTAAATTCTTCAGGGTAATCTGGCTTGTTTCTCACTGCTGGCAATGGGAAACAGTAGTGAGATTGCCAAGACTTTGATTCTTCGTTCCTCTGGGTTCCCAGTGCCCCAGAACCTTGAAAGCACCAGGATCCACGACTCCTTGGTTACACGCGCTTTGGCGTGACCCTGGAGATGTGAAGCCAAATGAGCTACAATAGAAAGGACCCTGCAAGTCCTAAACACATAGATGAGCTGGTAGCAAAACTTGCACAATTACACCAGAAGCTTACCTACAGATTGTAAGAAGTTTGCGAAAACTGAGACATCTCAAAGCCAGCAAGAAACAGTCATTTTTTTTCACAGAAAACCAGATCACTGAAACTATTCCTAGCAAACTTCAAAGCCACAATCAGTAACTAAGCAGAAACCTAGCTTTAGGTTGGAAAAGGGATTTTGATCTTTGTTGGTCATTTATTGGCTTCCACAGGTCCATTGCTGGGGACAGCACAGGTCACAGATGACTCCCCACAGTAACAGAGAGAGACAGGAGAGATACAGCTGTGCGCTACCCTTAGCTGCAGGATGAGCATAGTAACACAAAAAGTATCAGACGCAGAACAGGAAGACTAGGTAGTTTGCAATAGAGTAGCTGCTATGCTTGGCCATGCATACAGGTGTAGTACAGGTCAAACCCACATAAGATTCGTGTATTTCTATTTGATGGGACTTGCAGTCCCATATTAGCTTTTTTTCACATGTTCTTAAACAAAAATGTGCCATTTCATTGTATGTCAAATGTACTGTGGATGCTGCTGGAAAACTATAACTGAATTAGCTTATAGTGTAGCACTTGGCTTACATGAAATAATGTTACACATTACATCTCTGTTGTATGCCAGGTAATCTCTTTCCATTAAGAGGAATATCTCCTTAGGGAAGGTATCTTATTTTATCAGCATGAACTTCAGCTGATTTTCTTTTTTTTTTACCTCTCTTTGTCCAAGTCTTGCTTTGCAGTGAACTTTGAAAACTCGCATGGCAGAGTATGTGCCCAGCAGAACTGGAAGCATGCAGCAAGACGAGCGCTAAGGGTGCTCAGCATGTTCTTCTATCCATAGGAATGAAAAAAAGCCAGGGAAAGCCTTGATTTCCTTCCTTTCTCAAAACCCTGAAAAAACACCCATTTATGTTCCTTGACCCAAAACAATATGTTCGGAAGAACCTAAACAGAATACCTATGCATTTATCTAAGTGCTGTTATCCTGCATGTAGACTCAAAACAGCATCTCTTCTTATCATGGAAATGACTGGAAGTTCACTTAAATCAATGAGTGTCCTATGAACTCCAATGAGCAGATGAAACCTGCACGGGAGCAATACCTGAACCTCCAGGTAGGAACACATTCCAAAATGTTTGGAAAGAACCTTTTACTTAGTACTTAAACCCTTTAATCAAAGGCAGGAAAAGGAAAAGTGCTAAGAAAAACCTAAATCTGATATTATTTTCTTTTCCTTAATGTTATATATTTTAATAGTAGGTAGAACAGATGGTGAAATATTACCTCTCCACTGAGAACCAAACGACAGTGACTAGCTGTAGGGGATGCTAAAGTATTAAAGAGAAGGAAATGTACAAATAATGAAAGTGCATTTTGACCAACTTATTTTTGATGAGGCATAAAATAAAATGTAAATAATTTCTATTAGGAGGAAATTAACATAACTACTTTGGTATTTGCAATCAGAGTGAACTTGCATTATATAACCTGGATCTGCAACTGAGACAGGGTAATACCATTTACTTGGATTTGAAGTAAGGATTATATCAATTCTATTTTCACCATCAGTAATAAAGCACAAAACCAATACCATTAATATGACTGATAATAAAGAGATCTGATTAGATAGGCAATAAAAAAAAAGAGGAAAGGAAATTTTGTTTGGTTGTGTATGAACAAAGAGGTTCTATTAACCTGGGTTTGCAGTGAAGAAAAGTGTCAATATTACTAACACAGGTTTGCAATTAAATTGTTGTCAATGTGGCTGTGAAAAGGAGTTCATAATTAGGACAACACAGTTAGTATTGACCTGAATTTTCAATAAAAATCATGTCTGCATTTTAATTTGGAACTGTAAAATTCATCACTGTGCTCTATAAATGACCATATGATTATTAACTTGCAGTTACTTTACAATTACGGAGTTATGTACATAATATGGGGTTTTTTATATAACCAAGTGCCTGTTACAAATGGTGAGCTTAACACAGGGTTCCTGCAAGTGTCTGACACTTAAAATTAAACTTCTACATTTATTTGTAAAAGCATTACTAAGGATTTAAATACTTCACTCCCAGAAAAAATTACTGCTTCAGGAAGATTCTGTGTTCCTGCTCCAAATATTGGTTTCTTTATTAGAATTACTAGGTTTATTTAATTACAAGTTAAATCTCTATTAATGACCTCACAAATAATTATCATATCATTTATTATAAATACTCTCAGTGCTTCTCGTGAACATGATCAAGAGGGTATTTAAATGGACATAAATAGGTTGTTTAATCAGCCTTATGTACTTTAATGCAGAAAAACAACAAGAAGACTGTTTATTTTAAAGTTACTTTAGAATCTGTGTGCACTTATTTTCCTATGTAAATTCAAGTCAAAACAACCCTCAAGGATAAGCAAAAAATTATTTTTCTTAGGAAAAATAATATGCTTTTATGTGCTCTTTACATGTTTCCTCACAATAGAAAAGCAGAACATGAGCCCAGCAGCATTCTCTGTCTCAATCTATTTTGTAAGTAGCCTCACCTCCTTCTTCTTCTTTTCCTTCTTTTTCTTTTTCCTCTGCACCATGAATCAAAGGTATCTCAACTTCTGTTGCATCTTCTTGGTTCAACAATGGCTCTGAATAAATTTGATAAAAAAAGATGAACAGTAAGGCTTTTCAGAATGGACACAGAAGGATTAATACACACTAGATAGATTACAATTAAGAACACTAGAAGAGGAGAAGGATCCTTTTCCCCAAGAGTATAGATACTAAAGCTGTCTCAGGGAAATCAAGGGGCTGTAGTTGAGAGCAAGGCCTTGATCGTCCAAGATACTGAGCTTCCTGGGATTTAGCACAAAACCCCCATATACCTACCTCCAAGCAGGGACCTTCACTAGGACTTGTTTCAAGCCCAGAGACACACGTACACAAGTGTTTTGCTGGACTGGGGACAGAACATTCAGTACAAGGAGAGGTTCTCATCAGGAACAAGAAATGCGACATTCACTTCCTTCTCTAACAGCTACAGTCACTTAAGAAGTCAGCTTTTATCACTGAGAATCCATAGATACTCCCCTGCTCAGGGCTGAATTTATAGTTACCATAAGAAAATCCAGCCCCACAGATTTAGTTAGTAGGTATAGAGAAAGAAAGGCAACTTAAACACTACTGGTAAGATCCAAGCAATAACTAGTGTTTTTGTCTGTTAATCTTGCTCTTTGGTTTCAAGGCACATGCAGTACCTTCTATTTCCATGAAGCAGCTTTGGGAATCTGTCCCAGTTTTTGTCTCCTCCTCTGCAGAAACATCCTGTTGTCCTGTTAACACGACAAATTGAAAATGACATCAGCATGATGGCTGCGTGCAGGCAGTGGCACGTTCATCAAAACAGGACACAAACCTAACATATATCATGGTACTTTTCAGTCAAGCACCGCTTTATTTTTTTTTTTTATTAAATGAACAATGTTGAACTCATTTTATATAAGAAAATATCACATAACAAAGGCTAAGTGTTAAGTATGTTAAATGGCTGGTCAAAACTGACCCTGCATCGCTTTTTTTTCTTCCTTCTTTTGTAGCTCAGACTTGACACAGTTTCTCATAGGATCTGTTGCAAAGTGCTTGCACTTGACAGTCAGCTTAGCAGAAGAAACAGAATCACCCCACAGGCTTTTAGAACAATAACAACAACAAAAAAGAAGGACAACAATAACAACGCTATGTACCCAGGATCAATACAGTTAAACCCACATATTTGGAGACCCGTGTCTCTTCCAGCAACACCAGAGATGACTGCACCACAACTGGCTGGTACACAATCTCTACTAGCCGGCAGCATTTTCTTAAGGTGGCAGAGGTCAGGCTGAAACTGGAAGAACTAAGGTTCCCAACTTGTTCATTATCTCTGTCTTACAGGATTGTGATACAAAACTTTACCTTCGGCTTTATCTTGTTCACACCCCACAGGATACACTGGGTCATTCTCTGGTGTGCCTTTGGAGTCTTTCAGAGAGTCTGAGGAAACAGCAAACAAAAAAACAAATCCTGCGGCAGTCTTCATGCTGGAAAAGTCTGGTAGTTACTTCAGACACAGGTAGCCCTTAGGTGCTAGCTTCATATTTGGCATTCTGATACACTGACAGATTTTCTATCTGTTCAACCACAGTCTTATATACAACAAAAGTATACTCACGGGTTTCAATTATTCAAATTGATTTAAGAACTTGTACACTTACTGAGAAGTTTTTTGCCTGCAGTATAAACTTTAACAAGGAGCTGGCAAGAAAGGATGCACAAGAATAATCAGCAACACTACCAAGAATTTTATTTTGAATGATTGGAGTGGCACAAAGCTATGAGAAACAGCATGAGTCACCTCGTTGATAAATAAAGTGATTTCTTATTTACTTAGAACAATGCTTTTCATGGTTGGATTTCCATAAGCTTGACAAACATTAAATCCTATAAATCCCAGTGCAAATCCTAGACTCATGCACTTGATGACAGAACTCCCAAGGTTATTATCATGGCCAAGACTGCTTTTCCTTTTGGGACAGACGATCAACATGAACTGCCCAAGGCCATACTCTGAACCAGTGGCTCAGCGACTTTTAAATTAGATAAGTCCACCGCTATGCTATCTGCAGTCTTCATAAACACAGAACATTATTATGTTGTGTCAAACATTTTCTGACAAGAGCCCCTCCTTAGTTTTTTGCATGGGGATGGAGAAATGCATCATTCCACTGCAGTCAGGAAATCATAGCAACACAGCCACCTGTTTTAGCTCTGCTCATCCGCATAACACACAGCTTTCACTGGATAAAGGGCTCTCTTTGAGCCTCATTAAAAAACACCGCTGATCTAACTGGACATCTCTGCAAACTACAGGGTAAGTACACTTGAGGTCATAACAACAGTAACAGATAATCACTATTTGTGTTCCAGAGTGAAACACTTTCTAAAATGCCGCTAGATGGAAAACCTGCCAAAAGATCTACAGTGCATGATAATAAATTACGCTATGGCAGTCTTGTTACAGCTCTACTCCAAGAAGGTTGCTTTCTACAATATAGCAGAGCAAATCTTACAATATACCAAAGGACGCTCCTGTAAAACTCTGTTCCTGAAATTTGTCAAGAATAATCTCTGATGGATAAGTGAGAAAGCAGGGTTGTTAACATCTGATCCAAATTTAATAATCCGTAGAAAAGGTATGCACTGGAAGTTTGTGGCTTTAATTAACTGCAAATAATCCCCCAAGGCAAATATTTAATCACCTGCACAGCTTCTTACTTCTTTTGTGGCATGACAATAAGTTTATAAATCCAAGTTTAAAAGCAGAATATCTCACTGATGAACAATTTGCTAAAATTTGCCCTTGCTGCACTTCTTTTCGCCCTACTGTGGACTTAAAATGTTACTCACTGCTATCAGCTGGACCACTGTGCTGGCCTTTCATACTAGGATGCCACATTGTGCTACGAGTTACAAGGGATTAACCTATCAGCACAAATCAGAGCAAAAATAAATTAGAATTTCATCAAATTCCAAGTATAATCAAAAAGTGAGTTGAAGGACCTCTTGGTATAAATGGGAATGGCACTAAAAATCTGGAGGGAATTTTTCAAGCAAACTTTAAATGCACTGAACAAAATTCTGGCTTTGCTGAAGTTTTTGACAAAGCTTTCAGGATATCAAACAAGCCAAGATTCGTACCACTTGTAGCCCTATAACTTAAATTAATAAAATGTTTTTCTGCATGATTTAGTTGCACGTTTGTAAAAGGAACTGTACTGACAAAGCTGTAATCAGAAGTCCTCTGCCTTAAGTACCATGCAGCCAGGCCCCAAACACAGTCCTTCCAATAGCCAGAAGCGACGATAAAGTATGATATTATCTGCTATGTGTGGGAGAGATGCATGCAGCAATGTCCCATCAGACCCTTAGAGCTATCTTATCCTACACCTATTGCACAGTATTTCATAGTCCCAGACCTATGCCTTTAATCTCAGGTCACAGGTGCCACCTTTTCTCCCAGAATGAGGAATGACTCCAATTTCATGCAAAAATCAATCGCCAGCACTAGAGGAACAATTACCCGCTTCAGTCAATAATAACAAATAGAGTTTAAGGAGCCTTGTGCTTGGCTGATGTAATGTGCCCCATCACGCTGCTGTTTGTCACAGAGCATGGCATAGCTTATGGCAAACTGCAGTTATTGCACAGCATGGGGAGCTGTGCTACTCCCACACTTTGGCACAGCTGGCAGCCTGACTCCACAGCTGCGCCGAGCACCCGCGCTAGGCACCACAGCTAGAGACCACCTATGGTATTTGGCACATCTTCAGATTTCCCATAGGTGGCTCTGCACATTTTATTCTTATGGGATTGTAATTTTGTGTTAAACTTTCATTTTAATCAGTTTTCTAATTGTTCCATGGTTCAAGAAAGCAACTTAATTGCACATGATTCTATATTATCCCAGGCAATATACAACAGTAAGTTTACACAAATTATTTTTTTTGTGAAGCATGTTTCTGAACAGAGCAGAACATGGAGAGGAGTTACTGTCTAGTTGTAAGAGTCTTTGGCTCTTATTTCAGCAGCAGAAATCAGCTGTTGCGTTAGTATGCAGATTCTGAGGTTCAAAATCTTTCAGGTCAAGACTGTATCAAAGGTTTCTTCTTTTCAAATGCAGACATGAGATCAAATGTTCAAGCCAAAAGGTACAAGACCAGATTTACTTTTAGAATTAAAAAGAACAAAATAAAGGAAATTAATAAACACAGATTTATGAAGAAAATATCAGCCAAGCAAGAGAAAAAGTGTAAGACCAAATGCACAGGTCAATAAAAGCTGTTCCTAAATTGGTTATGAGGCAAGAATATTACCCCTTATTTCAGCTGTCAGGCAGTGCTAGGAATCTTACAAATGCTGATGATATACTGCTTTCTGTTGCAGTAGGTATTCCTTGGGCACAGCTTGCTTAGCCCTTTAGAGCCCTATGCAACCAGGCATAAACCAGCATAATAGTCCTAAATGATTCCAGGGTCTAGAAAAGCTCTGGCCATGCCCAAAGCCTTCATTCATCTCCAGATAGTGAGAGAACTAATTTCTGATTTTTTAAGTGGCGTAAAGCAGTGTCAGTCTTCTAACACAGCTACTTACCAGTTAAGTCGTACTGGAGAATCCAAGTCAGGATTGATTGCTCTACTCACAGCAGAGTATGCTTAGTTTTCTGATAGCACATGCTGGGTGCCATTTATCTCAAGAAATCACAAACTGGTATTGTAAGGGTTAACATTCCTCCAGGCAGGACTGAAAATCGCCAGTGTTTCTGATACTACACCATAGCACAGTTCCTAATGTCATCATTGATCACACATGAATGAACCAAACATGACACTTAATGACATAAATGAACCAAAGATAGGCCACTTTTATCTACTGCACATCAAGCGCTGAAGTGCTTGTGTAAGTCTGAGCATATTATCCATTAGTTCCTTCAAAGCTGCTTTTTACTCGGTGGCAGCAGTGGCAGCATCCATGTAAGGAACGCTGGCTCGGCATCCCTCCATTGTATTGCAACAGCTGTCTCATGGTTGAATGCACCTGGGAATTAGCCCCAACCTTTAAAACCCATGGAGAAAATGTCTGGACTTCAAGTAAGTGGGTCAGAATACTCCTCAAGTATATTCACTGTTCCAATATATCAACTTTATTGAATGCTACTCCTAAGAAAACTGTGTAGCTTGCAATAAACCATCAATCCCACCCTTCATGCCAAGAATCAGACACTATTTTGTCTAAATACTGTATGAACTCCCATGCTTTTCCATGCCATTCATTTTTTTTTTATTATTGTATAAAGCAACGCTGCTCAAACAAAAGTTCACAAATGGTAAGGAAGAGCAGAAATGGTAAGACCTGAATGCTAAGTGGTTTTAATGATATTTTAAAATTCACTTCCCTAGCTAGTCTCTGTATGGCTTATTTACTGAGTGGTTTTTAATGTGCAACACACCTGGGTCCCACATACAGCACAGATAAATCACCGTGTTTTAGGGAGCTGTAAGAAGATTAAAGAGGGAAAAAGCTGGTCATTATGAAAGAAACAGGTTCAGTGCATTTTATTTTTTAAGCGTGATACTGTGAAGAATGACTGGAATATTTCCAGAGTGAAAGAAATCAAGCAGGCGTCTAAAATTACAGGTAATGGGGTGCATGGAGGCTGCTACATGATTAGAGTATTCTTTTGCCTCATAAACCGAGGAAAATGTGTTAAAATGAAGTACTATAAAATGGTGATTTATGAGAAGTTAGGGAGATATTCTTGAGCTTTGACTTTAAAATTTTTATATCCACCAAGATGTCATTTTAATCTATCTTTATGACAGATTAGATTTATTGGAGCCCAAGTTCATATGGCTTGGTAAAACAGACCTTTTTAGGTGCAATAACCAGTAGAGATGTTTTTGCAAGTGTTTGGGTAATAGACCAGGCAGACCATCTCTGCAGGTGTGGTCCACCAAGTAATGCCCCCACTTGCTCGTGCTTCAAGCTAACAGAAGGGCATCTCCTCTAACCTCATCTTCTATCCACAAGAGAAATTTCAGGCACAGCTGGTATGATAACTCTGGGCATCCTGCTGCTGCCTTCCGGGGAAGGCCTGTTGTACAGAGCTCTGGGAAAGGAAAAAAGCTGAGAAAAACCTGTCTGCCTCAGTTAGACCCTTCCCAGGTAGAGATGCCACACAGCTGAAGGTAAGGCTTGAGGGGGGAGAGGGAAGGAGCAGGCACTTGCATTGGACTAACAGGAACGCAGGTGGATGTCTCCAGGTCAGCTAATATTTAAAAATAAGTAGGGTCTAAACAAACCAGCTAAGTAGATTAGTGTCAGCTGTTGCAGCTGCCTGTACTGGCGAAGGGTAGAGCAGAAATAGCTGTGGAATAGTTTATGGTCTGGACCTCATCAGGATGCGCAATGTACAGCTCTAAGTGACTATTATGGAGGTTGTTAAGAGAATAAGCACTTGGTTGGACGGTGATGGTTATGTACGTGGTTTAAAAAAAAACCCAAACCACACCATTTAGCTTGTATTAGCCCATTTGCTTTCATAGAAATCCTTCTAGCCGAGGCAGAGAAAAATGTTATCAATGTAGCTGGCATGCAGAGGCACAGCTATGATTGGGGGTGTTGAAACTCTTCCATTAAAAAGGTTCTTTTTCAGTTACCTATAATTGAAATTTTTCAGGCTGAAATTTTCCAGGTCTAATCATAGCCCAAGGGTGAAGTAAAAACATTTCTTTGGTAACTGCTGAGCGCTCAGCACTTCTGAAAATCAGGTCATTCATTTAGATGTCTTAATATATACTTAAGAGCTGATTTTAAAAACCTCTTTTTGAACATATTGGCCTTTCAGTCAATCTTTTTCACCCACTTATCAATGTCTAATTTACATTGATTTGCACAGCTCCCCTGCATTTGAAATGCTATATCTCTCAGTTTATCCCTTCTCAATAATTTATGTCTTTAGGACATCAAGATTTTTCCATGATGAGAACTATAGCTGGCCAAGCAGGGATTTTACACCCATTATGTTTTACAGGCAGGATACAGGCTTCTGGGTTGCACAAAGTGAGTTTTTAGGGCTAACCTCTAGCCAGGGCATATATCTAATTTTGTTTCTGATAACATAAGCCCTCCAGCTGACTGAATCTGACTCCATTTCAGAGAATGTAGAAAAATAGTGACTTGCTTTAAATGGCACTCCCACAGGAGTGCAGACTTTGGTGAACACCTGGAAATAATTAATTGTTACTTTATTTTTAAAATTAATTAGCATATGATTTAATTTAGTTGACCTTCAAATGAGAATTCTGTTCTTACTAAGTGCTAATGAATTAAAATCAGTGTATTGTGCGCAGAAACTTTGATATGATTGCATAATGGGGAGTTCATTCTTCACCTGTACTAAATCCAGCTGCTTATTTAATTTTTCTGCCAGAAAGACCTATCATTAAATCAAGTTAAATAGTAATTGCTAGGACAGGTAACTGCGATGAAGATGCAGAACACTCTCTCACACACACACGCATGTACATGCACACATTCTCTTTAAAAAAAACCCCAAAACATCACAGGTTCAAACCAATCCACAGCTACATACAATATGTCCATTTAAAATGAGCTTGCAGTCCCAGCACAATGTTGTATGGACAAGCATACTAGACTGACTGCACCTTTCTGATACGTGTTTTATCTGCCACATAAACATTAATGACTTTAATCACTTTATTCTGCCCTTACACTTCATAAAGAGAAGCATCTCTAACTTGAAACACGTTGTGTATAAAGGACCTACTTCCATATGCACAGTAACGAAGTGCTACGAAGGTGCTGCCCAGAGATGTCAGCTCTCCCTCCAAGAGCTAACAGCTATGCGTGTAAGTTTTCAAGGGTAAAACTGCAACATTTCTTTGCGGTATTTTCAGACAGTGGAAATAGAAACTTGGCACAGACTGGAATAAGAGGACACCTCCACAGCATAACATCAAACATGTTGGAATAAGATTGTTCTGCTTTTTTTTTATTTTCTGATAACAGACAGAGCACTCAAAAAATTCAGTCTGTTCAAAGGCTACATGCAAACCGGGCCCATGCGGATGTTTTTTTCCTGGACATTGTCTCTTCTAGTGTGAATAACAGAAGAGAGATACGTTCACATTAATGAGATTTGTAATCTCACAGTTGGTTTTCATTTTAATCAGAACCCCTCAAAAATGATTCCTGCACTGTTCCATGCACTTTCATGAAACATCCCCTTTCATGTTCCCACCTTTCCCCTTTGCCTTTAAAAAAAACAACTGATAAAGATGACTCAGGTAAGACAAAAGTACTAGAACTTCATGTAGCAGAGATGCACGTGCTCTGAGTTTAATATCACCACATTTTAGAACAATCAATGACTATTTCAATGTGTTTGCTATTTTCTAATCCTAGAAATATATGGAAAAATAATCAGAAAACCTACTAGTCAACTCTGACTGGAGTCAAAACACTTGTTCTGGTGCACTCACCAGAACTGACATTTGAAAGACCGCTATACTTCCACAGTAGGCTTGGAAACCTCCTATTGCCAGGGGCTTAAACTGTGCATTTTGGGAGTATGCAGCCTAGACTTATTTGCCACAAATCTCCTTTCATAGTAATTAGGTGGAAGGATGGGAAGAAACATAATTTCTGTGAATGCTTTACATCCAGTTCATTTAGTTGAAGATAAACTACAGAAATGAATATGTTCCAGAACCTGGCAGGTTTTAGCTGTGTTAACTCCGTGGGCAAACAATTAGAAGGCTGAAATTTATTTCGGGAGGAGCAGGTGTTCTCAGAAATGCCAGGATTTTATAAAAGTGCCATTTCCCAAGTGGTAGCTAGTTTTGTGTAACACTAGTATTCCTTTTAAAACAACTTAAAATCTAAAATGTAAAAAGTTGAAAAATCTACTAATGGAAATAAGGATTAAAGCCATGGCTTGGTAAATGCAGTGGCCTCATCATTCTGAATTCTTGGTTACATTTTAAAAACTAGCAAGCAAATCCCAAAAGACATTCTTTTCCCCACCATTCGTTTTTTCTACTTGTATGACATTACAAAAAAATGTTTGGAGGAGAGTCTGTCTTGCTGCTTTTTCCCTACCAGATGCTTTCTGTCTTACTTTTGAGGAGAGGTAGGACATCAAAGAGAAACTGCACTTTGGATTTCTCAGGGCACTATCTCTTCTGTCAACCTCTCAAGAGAAGATGGGAAAACACTTTACTCTTAACATATTATAGGAAAAGTGAAACCTATAGCACCAAGATGGCTGCTTTCCTGAGAGGAGACAACTAATACAATGGGTCAAAAAACTGGAGTGGTTACACATTGAGATGGTCACTGAAAAGCATATCAGAAGACATCAGCTTCATAGTCAGGAACAAGCACTCAAAGCAATACCAAAATGCTGGGAGCTTCCATAAGACTACAGACAACAAAAAAACCCCCCAAAAAAACCCCCAACAACAACAAAAAAATCCAAAGCCTCACCCTGACCCTCACATTACAAAACATAAAAAACACATCTGATGGGAGATCTTACAGATACTGCATACATAAACAGGCCAAATATCAGCAAGAAAAAGAGAAATGAATGACAGGCAATTACCAAGTACGCTGAGGCTGAATCTATCACTATTTTGCCTTCCACTAGCCTTGCCACGACCTTAATCTGTGAAGATATCAAAAGCAAAAGCCAGTGCTCCGGCAAGGGTTTGCAGGTTTTTTTCCCCTGCAGGATCAATCAATCAGTTAAGAGAGCATTTAAATCAACCTGCACAAGGCTTTGAACTCATAATGAGGTAAGTATGTGGGCTCTCTAGCACGTGTCTTTGGAACAAAAGGGCAAGATCTCACACCCCATCATACTTATCTAGAAAAATGAGAAGAGAGTCAAGCAGCAGCGCTGAATTAAACATTAAATCTTTTAAAATAAATAAGTTAATGGATGTTAATAATTATGTTATCTCAGCAAAATGCATTAAAATTGCTATTAGTCTTTCTTGAAGGCTGTACTGATGGGACTGTATTTATTATAGATAGCTTAACTCCTGTTTTGAATTAACAGTAGCGAACATTTTATAAATCACCCAGGCTTTTTTCTGACATACCCCCACAAAAATGGCAAAAACCATAGGCCGGTATAAGCAATTAATAGCATGATATCATAAGAGTATCAAAACCAGCATGTCTGTGAACTGGTTCCTATCTGTAAACCAACAACACAGGAAAAAAATCTCAGCTTGAAACATTTAAATTAGATCATCTCTCTTTCTTGTTTCCTAAACTCCCTGTCATTTGGCCCCGTGACACTTTTAAATATTTATCACAAACTAAATGATTTGAGTGCCCAGCACAGTCTGCACAAGATAAACATTGCTTTCTCCCTCTCAATTATGACTTCATCTCTGCCTGTCTCCTCTTGATGTGTTTATTGCTATAGTGTTTTTCTTTTTCCCCATCAGGAGAGCACGGAATAGAGAGCTAATATTGCCGAGATAGATGTGCACACTGTATGCCTGTAAGCTGCCCCAGTGAGCCCAAGTTTTGGGCTTATTTCTGGTACATCATGTAAGATATTTTAGTATTACCATGATAGCAAGAGGACTTAGGAATTCACAGCATCTCTCCTACCAGCACAACAGCTAGTACCAAGTACTTCATTACAAAGACTTTTATAAACAAAAATCCAAGCATTTATATCTGTTTCTGTATTGTTTAACGGTGATTTTGGCAATTTCCAGACAAAGGAAAATAAGGCTTTACAAAACACCCACTTGGGACTGGATATTTTGAAACACAATTTGCAATCTGTACCTTTATCCCCACTCAGCTCTGTGTCTTCTGACGATGATAGGCTGGCTACAGCTGAAGGTTTTGTCTCATCTATAAGAACCAAGGAAATGAAAGATAAGTTATTCATTAGATAGCAAACTGATGAACCGCTTTACTGAAAAAAAAAAAAAAGAAGTGTTACACCTTATTGAGGCAAGACATTTGATTTTTCTGGGCTTCCATCCATTCACGTTGCATTCATCAGCCATTACTGGTCTGATTGTCTTCCCTAAGCCAGGGGTAAACTTACATTACAATACTGCCAGATCAAGTCTATATTTCAATTTCTCATAATGCAGAGAGAGGAACAGCTATCAGTTTCATGGGTAGGCCAGTGTTGCTATTTGCTTTGAGATTCTTTTTTTCATTTAATCCATCTATTTTGAGAAAAAAACAATTAAGCTATTCTTAACTTTAATCATGTCCATGAATCCCACTGGAATCAAAATGATTACATGCAAATGCTTTCCTGAAAATAGCAGCTTTCATGAATGAGGCCTGAAATTTAGCAAGTCCCTGAAAATGTGCAGCTTGGAGTTTTCTAATGGTAGAATATGTGGGCAAACCGTTGTAGATAATAGATAAAACTAGTACCTGAATTTAACAGAATTCTTTAACTTTCACTGTTGCTTTTTTCTTGACAATTTTTAGAGTCCTAAAACCGTTAGAAGCCTTTGTTTTCATTTCTAGCCTTTAATTTCTTTCAAAAGACTTACCTCTGATGATTCTGACAGAATTTATTTCCTAATATAGTCATCAAGTATTTTTAACTAGCTTGAAACAAGAGCTCTGAACCACCTGCCATTTTGTTTTTCCACGTGTTAACTGTGAAGTTTGCTGATGATAGACTGGAGGCCAGACTTTAAAAAAACCATGTAGTAATAGCTGAAACATTTCAAGCCAGTCTTTGTACACTATAACCGACTTTTTCACTACTTTATAAGAAGAATATATAAATCTTTACGTAATGGACTGGGTATGAATACACACTTGGATGAAGGTTATGTCTTTTGGTTTAGAAAATACAAACAAGAAATTAAAGATTTGATAGGATTGTTCCTTACAGTGATCATTCATAGTGATTAAAAATGTTTTATGTGTACAACTGCCTATCTTAGAAAATCAGGTTATTTCCTACTGCCAAAAAAGAGCACAGAAGCAGCAGTCTAAAAGTTCCTGATTGTTTTCTCTCCACAAGTAGAGTGGAAAGCAGCCACAACTCATTAGCTGAATGTAACTAACACAACTTAATTGTACACCTCTCTGTTCTTGTCACTATGTGAACCAGTAGGGATAAACGTTAAGCCAAGTAATTTTTTTCCTGTAACACTGTGTGCCTGTGGCCGAGGAGGTGATTCATGGACTATGCATAGGCACAATGCTATCTTTAGGCATGTACCTGAAACGTGTTCCTAAAATAAGACCCTTTCTGGATCTGGGACCTGAAATGTCTGGATCTTTTCTTTGACGCTCTTCGTTAGAGTAACAAAACATGACCACCAATACGAGATAGCAAAAGAATGTACATCATGGCTGTGATAAACCAGCTCTGACAGCTCGTAACGTAACAAGTCATAATGACGGCTTTGGGAAAAACACAATGCATTTAAGACACCTCCAGTAGCAAAGCAATAATTTAGAGACGTACATATTCCTTAATTCTCTTGGGAAAAATGAAATGTATCTCATTCAATCTAACTGTTTTGCAAATCAAAATACCGGGGAAATACGCACCCCATCAGAGTGAATATAGCTGACAAGCACAATGGGCTGTACTTGGCACCTGTAGACAGGAGTAGAACTGGGTTTAACGGGAACCTCTGTAGCTAGAGCTAGAAGCTCCTAGAAGTACCAGCTCTTAGGTGAGCTAGCAGCCAAGCAGTACTTGGTACGGTTAAAAGCTCAATATTGCTTGTTCAATATATCACCCTGCATAGCCAGAGATTGAAAACTGAGATTCAGAGAGAGCGACTCATTCCTCCCTCTCCTTTGTCTCCTTCACTTGTTTAAAATATGACTAGCATAAAAGTGAAAAAGCCAGAAAAGGAAACATCAATGTCCTCCAGCACTTACAAAATACCACTCATGCTTATCTTGGGGAGGGTAAAGTGCCCAGGTCCAAAGTTTGCAGAGGTTCATGGGAATCTTTTTTATTTTGTAATACTGTGTGCCTATGGCTTTGCCTCCCACTGCTTGCACTGCATGAGGACATAAAGAAGAGGTGATAAAGAGGACATGAAACATAGAAGGACTTCACACACTTGTGGACAGCATCAGCTGTTAACACCTAGTTGCAGAAGATGGACTGTGAAGTGCAGGGAGAAGCGCTGCACTTCCACAGTGGCTGGTGCAGAGGATAAAAAGAAGGCCACTCATCAAATTAATTCCTCATCTGGAAATAGCCACAATGCAGTAAGCAAACCAGGTAGATCAAGGATCTAGGCCTTCTAAATTTTTTTGCTGCATTTACTGCCTGGCCTTCTTCAATTCAATCTTCCACATACTGCAAACAATATTCAATTNATATTAAATTTAGAATAAAAAAAAAAAAAGTAGCGGCTCTGACGAAAACTGTTTCATGCTCTGTGGATTACATATGTGTAGGCAACATCTTGCACTACAATGAGAAAAAAACCCAGCCAAACAAGAAAAGCACTGTGTTACATGCAATACTACACTAAAAGAAATCTTTAAGAAATAAGATTTACAGACATTTTGATTGCCACTTCAGTTCTTTTGATAACTGATTAATTCTAGTTGTCTTTTGCATTGAACAGAATTTGGTAGGACAAAAAATACAGCCATAAGAAGCAAAAACTAATAGAAAATCTATTGTGAACAGAGTGACATTGTATTTTAAAATATTGTACTCACTATAATTTATAAGCATGCCATCTGCAAAACCCACTGCTTGTGAACTCTGACATTCATTCGCAGTATATGCAATATCTTTCCATACGGATTTAAATCTTCACAACCCCTGAGACTTCTGTAGACAATTTATTAAAACTTGAAAATACCCTTGAAAATCTCCAGAAGTACAGTTTGCATCAAAGGAAGCTTGCAAATCTCCAAATTTCCTTTTCCCCCATTCTGTGCAGAGGGCAACTCTGTTGTAGACAGAAGGAAAATTATTGCTTTCTAGTTAGAGGATTAGCTAGAGGTAGTCCACCTTAAAGGAAGAATGTAGAGCTAGTAAGCTAAAGAGGGAAGTCTGCATTCCGGCATTGCAATACATTCATTCATAATGAACGGAGTTGTATTCTCTAACAGGAGAATTGCTCAAGACCTGAGCTAATCCTGTGAAAATGTACAAATATTCTCTGTCAATAGCACTGACTAAGGTTATTGTTCACCAAGGTGGATAAAACCTAAGCAAGTTCTCTAAGGAACTCTGCACAAACCTGCTTCCCTGCTCTGGGCCTCAGTTTCTTCAGTGTTTTGTTTCTCCTCTGTGCCATTACCACCTACCGAGAAAAACACATAAAAATTATTTGTGATATATCTTTTTATTGGTAACAGCAATATCAATTGTAACCAATTCAGCACAAACTGCTAATCTACAGCAAGGTGCTGTAGATAAAAGGGGAGAGGATATAAAGGTAAACTGGAAAAACCTGCAAACATAACCAATTACATTTAAAGCAGGCACATTTTCACATCTCAAGCTGAAGAAGGGGGGTAGATGAAAGATTTTATCTTAATAGGCACACTGGAAACATCTGTGTACCAAATAAAGGTGTGTTTCCCTAAACACTGTCTGCAATAGATGAAATTGTTGCTTCATCTTAGTCTATGTATTTTATAAAGATTTTTTTCCTAGGATTATTTTCCTCCAGTAACATTTCCACAAGATCCTTGAAGTGGCTGTGTTTCTGACTTGCAGAACCTACTTTAATGACTATGGAAGGTAAAAATAGGAGGGGGAGAATTGCCTGAATTTTATTTTAAAGTAAAAGGCACAATGTTACTTAGCATAAAGTATAAAAAAGCATCACAAATTACTGCAAAGAAGAGAACAAAATAAACCAAAGTAAGAATGAATGCATTTTTTTTCCTTTTTGCATTCACGTTCATTCCCAATTTTCTCCAGTACTTTGTGTTCACGTTCATTACCTGTTTTCTTCCCTCCAGCTCCCTTCCTGAAGGCAGGTACTGAACAGCGAACTACCACCAAGAAAAGTAATATCCTGAGGAAAGTCTATGGACACAAGATTGAGGTTTCTTAACATTCGTTTGGCCAGGTTAGAAATACACCAGGAAGTCTGTATTTTCAAGGATGGAGAAGGCTCTTTCAGCTTCATAATAATATTAGAGACTGCAGTGCAGCGTGCTGGATCAGATGCGATGGCTACACTCACTCTTTTCCAGCATGGCAAGATAGACAGTGAGAACAGCTGAGTACCAGCTTTAATGAGGCATTTGAAAAACTGACTGCTGAGCATATACACTGGGAGAAAGGAAATTCATTCCCAGGCTTGTAAATGGCTTGATAATGATACACATATTTTTTGCTGTGATCTTTTCTGGCTCCTGGGTTTTTCTGATTACAGTTTCTCTAAAGCAACATGGTTAAAGTTCTTCACACCGCCACCTCGCTTTTACTTAACACATGGAGTCTGTTGAAGAGAACAGCAGTAGCCCAAATGTAATTAGGTGGATGGAAGAAAACCAGAGAAAGCGCATGTTTTCCAGAAGCAAATGTACATCTGGCGGCATGCTGCATTTAGCTGATATTTAAAGGCTGCCTCTTTCCAGCAGGCAATTCATGCCGGCATCCAGCAGATGGGACTAGCGAAGTATTTCCAGGCTGAACCTGTACAGAACTGCTCTCAGGAGGAGATGAGATGGAGCAGGAGTTTGACACCCCACCTGAGAGGGGAGAGGTGGGCAGGGAGCAGCTGATGGCCATCAGTGGGGGCTCAGGCTCCTGCCTGCTTGGTAACTCTTTGTACCAATTTTAACCAGCCTTAACGAACAACTAGCTATAGTGATTTCTTAGCACATTAGTGAGCTCTAACTTGTAAAAAATTGCATTACATGGATGACCAAAATGGCTTGACAAAATCAGCTGTTTTTTTTCCCCTCCCTTACTTGAAATCAAAAAGTATTATTTTCAAAATCAACGTTCTGCCTGTCCATAGGAGAACTGCATGGAAAATAGGACATTATGTGAACTAGAAGATAACTTTTTTTCTTCCCCTCTCTCTTTTCTTTTAAAACATGGGCTTGGAACTTTGCAAGCTTTGCAGCCAACAATTTATAAATAAGCTAAAAAATCCTTTGCATCACCAGGATGTGTTTCAAAGGGATAAAGTCATCTAGTTCAGGAGCTGCGGAAAAGAACAGTACGTTCAAGACAATGCGGTAACACAACAGTGCAGTGACACTTGAAAAATCTTTATGATAAGGTCAGATCCAAAGAGAATATTGCATCACTGCAAAACAAGTGGTGCCAGAGCATAAAAGATTTCCTTATGGCCAAGTGCAACATGTTTTGCTTTGCACAGAAAGACTTTACATGCAGAAAAAGCAAGTCAGGCATAAAATGGTAACTACTGATATATCACTGAAAATAATTTCAGCAATTACTACTGCATTCACAACGTAAAACTATGCTTCTGGATGATACTTCTACATCCATTACAACAAGTATGACTATAACCATGAGTTATTTGGCTAAAACCAGGTATTTAATTGATTCATTCATGCTTATTGCATATCTTAAGCCACTTACTCAGAGCAAACTTAAACTACAAAAGAAAGTTTAAATGATCATCTGGTTCATTCAATTATCAGATAAAGCATGTATTCTTCAGCACATTTTGTCAGCCCTAAGTCCATTATTTCACTAGACATTTGCTGTTTAAAACTGGTATAATAGAACGATAATTCCAGCACTATATATTGGATTCTGAACATGTTTTCCATTTAACACTTCATTTTGTTCCTTTAGAAAGCAAAAAGTAAGAGACTTTAAGCAGAAGCTTCACCTCTTGTACTCTGACCCAGTCCAACAGACTGACTGGATCGTGACATGAAAATTAATCTTGATCAGCACATTGAAAGCACATGTTGTGCCTTCCAAGTGACTTCGACAGAATTAGAGAAAAGGATATGCTAAAAAATTAAGAGTGGACAAGTGATCCTCAAGTAAATGACTTGCTGAAAGAAGGGTTAAGCTCTGTGTGGCCTGGAGAATCTCTTCATCTCAGGAGAAAGGGAGGAAAAAGTGTACGAATACACTGATAAGAAAGCAAACTATTGAGTGGAGAAGTGACTAATCCCAAAGTGTCTGACAAACATGTTTTTTTTGTTTTAAAAATCCCTTCTAATAAGCCTTTCACCAAGTGTCTTCTACTGATGAAGAGTATTTCTGGAATTATTGCTCTCCATTGGAGCTGTGTGCAGAGAAAATGGAAAGGGTTTAAGTAGCACATGTTAAAGACAAAGAGCTGGAAATATATTTTACAAGAGTAGTGAGCCAGTTTTTCACCATATTCTTATTCATCCCGGGTCTCCTTTTCTCCAGGCAGAAAAGCCAGCCCCACTGCATTTCCCTTGAGTCTTCCCCATGACATTATTAATAATAAAAATGTCTTTTCCACTGGATGGCTTCTACAGTATCTGCCATCCTTCTCTTTCCACTACTGCAGCAACTGGTGATTGCATTTCCTTCAGGTGAAAGCTGTCCTCACAATATCTGCTTTTCTATTATACTAGTAATTGAACAGCAATCCGTCACTCACTCCAAAGGAGATAGAAAAAGTGGCAAATGACATGTCGTGTCATTTTAGGCCAGCAAATGTAAAATATTTTGAGCCACATCGAAAGACAAATGGGAACATCTGTTTCTTTCCTCAGCATGGCAGCCAGTTGAAAAAACAGGACTTTGAGAATTACAGTAGCACCGTACAAACAAAATAAGATCAGACACTAAAAGACCTACTTCTGGTCCTATATTTTGCTGTACTGCCTGATAGGCATTTTCTCTCTCCTCTTGGTCTTTTTCATTTAAATCAGCAAGAAAATCTGCTCCTCCCCCCCAAATGATACATACTCTCACTTATATTTGGTAGAAAAAAGGCTAAACAGTGATCAATCAGCACATTCAGCAAGCTGGCAAAGCAAGCAGCACTTCTAACTAAACTAGAAAAGCGGATACTTTGTGAGTGCCTGCCCACTGTATGTTAAGGAGAGGTATTTAGCACACACACTGATACACCAGCTGCAATAGCAGCCCCAAAACGAACCAGATGATATGCTAAATAATAAGCCGGCAGTCAGATGGGAGAGGGCTAGGACAAGATCCCTATGAAAGTCCAGAGGACAAACTCTCAGCAGCAGCGCCAGAGCAGGTTTTAGTATTCTCATTTTCTCTGCAAGAACCTGGAGGCACGTCGCTTTTTACATCTTTCATTGTTCTTGCAACAAACATGGCAAGTCAAAAATATTAACAGCCTGCTGGCCTCTTGGCACTTCCCATTTCAGAGCTGAATAAGTGCCAGGTTCGCTCATACACCTACTCCCCTTCAGCAGTACCTTTCTTCACAAGCAGTCAGCGATGTACTGAGAGCTGAGGCTAAAGTCAGTGTCTCAAAAAGTGCTGCAAAAAGACATCTCAAAAACTGGTGCAAAAAAGTATTTTAGTTAAAGGAAGAAATTCTGCATAACCAGTACAAACCAGCCTACTTCTGAGTCTCTTACACAAAGCATACTGTACTTATCTCGTCCATAATGTGTCAAAAGAGTAAGGTTCCTTCAAACAATCTCCTTGTTCCTGGAGAATAAAAAAGAGGCAGAGGGCCAGTGCCTCAGGCTCACATCCTCTTTGCCACTCTCACATATCTGTGTATGTACAACATCCCTGAGAACCGGGTTTGACTCTGTTATATTGTTATATTGTTTGACTCTGTTGGATTGTGAACTGGCTGGAGAAAAGAAGCCAGAGAGTTGTAGTGAATGGGATGGAGTCTAGTTGGAGGCCTGTATCTAGTGGAGTCCCCCAGGGTTCGGTACTGGGACCTGTGCTGTTTAATATATTCATCAACGACTTGGATGAGGGAGTAGAGTGCATCCTCAGCAAGTTTGCTGATGATA
>VZTO01006003.1:1861-26133 GCA_013400615.1 Syrrhaptes paradoxus | reverse complement strand
AAACAATAACATTTAAATTTAAAAAACTTGAGTTAAAATCCACTCCTTTACTGTAGTCACACAAAGATTGCAGCTGGTGGAGTCATTCTGTACAGTGAACAGGGTAATTAACACAAGTTGCATAATATAAACTTAAGATTGCAGCACTGGCTGCTTTAAAGAGCTCGCATCCTGTTTACTGAAATGATCAAACTGTGTGAACCAAACATGGCGATTAACTCAAAATGACCAGGTTTAGAGTTAATTTGTGCCTCCATATTTTGACTGCTACTATGTAGCTGCTGAACTCAAGCTATCTTTGCAGAAAAAAATATTGCAGCTTGTAGGTTAAGTGTCTTACCCCTGTGTTCAGTTAGGGTTAGTATTCACTCTGATTTATCAGTGAACCATCAGTAGAGTAGTGAAATTACTAATATTTCTAGGAGTAAAAAGAGTTGCCTCAAGTGTTTTGTTTTTTTTTGATCTTGAAATAAACAATCAACTTTATTTTCTACGTAGTCACTAAAAACGTAACAGCCTGCTACTAAATATGGCATATAGATGTTTTGAATGCCATTATTTCAGGCTTCAGTCTAAGGTGTAACAGGACAGTGATCTTAACACTAAAAGATGACCTCTTAAAAGCAATGTCCTGTGACTGTTCAAAGTTACCTAATGGTCAAAGCTGAAATGAAGTTGCAGCTTTATCCCTGCTTCCAAGTACAGTAGAGCAATGGGTCATTATTTAGTCTTGCTAGAAGGCTCTATGCGTTCTAACAAGGTTTTTACAAAATTTCCTCTTAAAAAAACTCTAGGAGACCACTCACGTAGCTGGAACACTATAGGCTGTATACCACTGTCTGGATGATTGATAGTCTTATATTAGGTGAAATCATGACAATAAAAGTTTGCATGTTTGACAGCACCATGTTGGGTTATTTAGCTGGTGAGTGGTTTAGGAAGCAATCAGAAAAAACAGTAGTGAAAACTGCCTTCGAAAGAATTTTTTTTGGCCTGTCCACTGTGCTGCAGTCTGTTGTGATGAAAGCCAGAATGTTTATGTTCTGTTTCTCTATCTATTGTTCTACCAACTGAGGAGCTCTGTCCTAATTTCAGAGCCAAGAATAAATCACATCACCTCAGACAGCAGGTGAGTTTTTGAAATGTGCCTGCAGATTAGTCTTTGTGTCTGTCAGCAGTCAGTACAACTTAAGTTGCTTTTTACTCAGTTAAGGTGATGTAACTGAGCAGTGCGGTGGACGTAGCTGAGCAGTATGTTAAGCTTGAGATGGTTTGCCTGCCAGCGAATTCTGCTGGAACCTCCACATCAACAACGCTCAAGTTGTTACTGTAAATGGGATAGAGTTTTGAGTTAGAATTCCTAAGGGATTTAATGTTGTATCTTAAGGCACCTCAAAAATTATTTCAAAAGGGATTCTTGGGCTGACACACTGTAGCATAGAGATTCATGGACTGGCTTTTAAAGAGTTAGCTTACCCACCAAAACCAGTTAAACCATGGCGAAAGATAGAACTTGACATGTTTTTCAAGCTTTCGTCATAATGCCACAGCTCTGCTTGCACCTTAAAACTCCCTCTGCAATCCATCACTAGTGGTTCCTATGTTTTCATAGTTTCCCCTGTGTTACTTCAAGTACCTTCTATCGTGCCAGCTTTCAGAAAGGGCATACACAGCTCTTCTCTGCTGCTGCTCTTATGGTGAAGCTTATCATTTCAAGCACATCTGGCAGCTCCTTCATTCCTTCGTTAACAATCTGTAATCATGTTATTACTTCCTACTCAATTTTAAATGCTTCTGTATTTTTTAACAAGATTGCTTTGTGTTTTGCAAAGTAGAACTGTAAATTAAATCATGTCATTCATGTAGTTTCTCTAGTTTAATACCAGCTGCTTCCAAAAGGTGCTGTTACTCAAGGAGCTTCTTGTGATGAGAATTTCGCAGTTTGTCTCTTGTTCTTGCTCACCAGCAGGTTATCAGTGATGAGAAACATAACCTGGTTGCTGCCAGGGTGACACTGCTTTAGGCAGTAGATTTACTTAAAGAAATGTCAGCTAGGATGTTAAGTCCCTTGAGTTCACTATAGCAGCCATCTAGAAACTGTAGATATTGTAATCTTAACAGCTGAGTGTGTCATATCCTCCTTAGATGGAGTATTCTTTACTAAACTGATTTGCAGTGTTAAGTACAGGGTGTGATTGTGTTGCTGCTTTATAAATACGCAGAAGAATTCAGTTCAGGAGGTGAGGAATCTCTTCACATCAGGATCAGAATCACCACCAGCTTCAGGCTTGTGTTTGCATCTGCTCTTTGGATCCCTGTGGCCCTCTTGTGTAACTTTGTATAAAAAGCCTTTTTCTGCATTGCCTAAATGTGTTCAAACTGGCTTTTGAAATAAAAATGATGTCTTGAGGAACTTGGTACCAGTGCCTTTAGGCTGTCATCTTGGATTCATTCCATATGAAGAAAGACCTTGTAACTGACTTAAAGCTGGGTGGCGGATTTTTTGTTTGTTTGTTTTTGAAGTCCACAAAAAAAAAAATGCCAAAGCTTCCTTAATGTCAAAAAGGGGGTGGGAGATGCTGTTTAGAAAATGTATTAGAATCTATTTCTAAAGTCAGTAGTAACCATGATCTCTGAAATAGTGCATGAGGAGTAATAGTCTCAATCTGTGTGAAATGAGATGCAGTTTTGGATGTACTCCAAGAAAAAAGCTACCTTTAAAATGCAGTATTTCCTTCTAATCTTTATTTTCCTTGCAAGAAACCTGGAAAAATTGTCTGGTTTCTTAATTTTTAATATTAGGGTGGTATCAAGAGGACTTAACCTGCTATATAAGGAAGTAAAATAAGAAGAGGCAAATTGATGCAAGAGTTAAGTCTGACACAGAACAGGATGTCCTAACTTGGAGAAGTTAAGGCAGTTGTAGATGTGTGAAATGGAAAGTAAAGTGAGAAGTATGATATATGGAGAGAGTGTATAACCTTGAGCTAGAGGATCAACTCCAGTGATGTGAGAGGAAGGAACTGGTATTGGCTGAAATTTCTTCTGTGCCTGTATGGCTTATTGGAGTTTCCCCAGATTATGTTCAGTTTATTCCTTTATAAATACTGGATCATTTCTTACATATCTTCATACTGATGATTTCCTCCTTTGATCTCTGTGCATTCTTGTTATGAGATCTGATCCTTCAACTTGGAATTAATGGGAAAGCCAGCCTTGACACTGGTACAGCCTTGTACTCAACCTATTCTTCTCCTTTTCTATTAATTTTATTTTCTTCATGCTCTCACTCCATCATACCTTGGACAGAAGGGCAATAAAGAGCACAGATGCAATGAATTGGTTAAATTTCAGTAGGGCCATGCTGTTGTCCTTTTTCTTTGCTGAGGCATCTCCTCTCTCATTCATAGGAGCATCTACTATAGAAGTTGATACCTAGTCAACTGTTGCTCAAGTCCTATTAAAACCAATCCTCTCTGAAGAGTGTTTGGCAGCAAAGGCTCTCTTAATGTTTCAGAGGTCCATACGTCCAGTAAGATTTCCATGCCTACTTTGGTCCTGTTTTCTGGAATGATGTAGCACTCACATAAGAATCCAGGTATATATAGGTACCTTCTAAAATATTATAATAAAGAGGAAATAACTCTTAAAGAAATTGCAATCTTTTGTTTATAATTATTAGTATATTGATGTATAAATTGATCCTGGATTAGCACTCTATCCATGGGCAAACTGTGGTCTTCCTTTTTATTGCACTTTTTTTTTTCCTGGTAGTACTGATGTATTGGTAAAACAGAAGTTGGATTGGTACCACTGTTGTTCCTTTGAAAAAATGTTGTACCTAAACATTAAATCTTGAAAAAGCTTGATTCATTTAGTACTCATTAGAGTTACTTAGTCTGGAATTATCAGTAGCTACAGGGAGGAAGTTATTTGGTATTTGAATAAAATATTTAAACAAAAAAGTTCTTATTAAGATAACATACAGGATGAGTAAAGAGATATATATATATAGTTGGATATTAGGTCCAGTTATGTTTCGTGATGGCTGTAGCTATAGAGCGATACTTCTGTCTAGAATTTAAAAGCACATTTGTCTTTTGGCCATTCCCAACCCACCATTCCCACTAACATCACAGTGGTTTGTTTGCAGTTCTCCCACTGCTGCTGGTTTCTTAAGTCTCAGAAAACAGCAAGGAATGAACCTCAAAAAACCTCCATTGGCCTCTTTCAAGGAGAAATTAGAGCAGTTACCTAAGTGGTGTTGATCAAAAAAATGTTTTGAATGTTCATATGATGGTTATTGTTTTGGAAAGAAACTCTGAAGCAGATTTTTAGGGCTCGTAGGATACAGTAAGCATTTATCCACAAAAGGGAAGTTTGCTGACGAGTTGTATATATTTTAGTGACACATTTGCTTCATTTAAAATAGTGTTGGTATTATTCTAAGACCAACAGGAGTTTATCTTGCTGTAGACTGTCCAGGAAACTTTACTTGTTATGAGATCACTTTCAAGCCTATCTGTAATTAATTAACTTTCAAAAGCATCTTGGATTTCCTTGTCAGCAGTGCAGTAGTTTTATAAATAATAATTTGCTAATTCCTATGTCCTTGCTGGAGGACAATCTTCTTAGTATTCTTTCTTGCCAAGAATTGATCATCCTGGGTGGGACTTGTAACTGAAGCTTAGAGGTTGCTGTACAATTGATTTGTCTTACTGTGAGAGTGCTGCATAGGTGCATCCTCAGCTGTAGAGATGATCTAAAAATAGAGCAGAATTCCTTTGCATTTAGTAATGTGTGGTGGAAGTTTCCACTGTAAGATTGTTGGTTGAAGTAGGTAGTCGGTCCTGTGGTGTGCAGTTAATCCTGAGTGCCAGTTAGCTTCTCTTTCCAGCATTTATTAGAAACCTGTCTTTATATGTGTATCTATGATTGTGTGTCAGTTGTCTAACATCTGAGGGTCATAACTGTTTAAATCTTGCGTGGCTTATAAAATATTTTAAGATTTATTTTCTAAGTATATTTGTAATGGAGGGCGAGAGGGGGATGGGAAAAAAAACCCCTAATATTAAAAACATGGAGTGTGCCTGTTGAGGATGAAGCATGCCAGTGATTTCATCAGCGGTTGGAATTTTGAACTGTGAAAGCTAGTTGTCCCCAGTCATGTCTATTAGAGTGGGAGCCTGCATAACACAATTAGGGTGAATTAGACCCTTTGTAAAGGCAGCAGTGGATTTCAGAATATGGATATTTCTGCTGTTTTCACCAGTCACCTCAAACGTGCTACAGGAAATAGTTAAGTGACTGTAAGTTCATGTGTGTACTATATTTGAGCAAGAATGATCAGGTGCACATGTGAAATTGCATCCACCCAGTGCACTTTCTGGGATACCAGAAACAGTGCAAGCCAACTGGGGAGTCAGTTAGGGAAACACAACCTGTAAGGAGAGGTTACTTAGTCTACAAAAGCGAAAGCTGAGGGAAGCATAACTATAGAAATACATTAACAGCTACAGCAAAGTGGGAGTAATTGGTTTTCTATGTCTCTGGTAGTTAAGAAATAATGGTCTTAAGAAACTGTAGCCAGAGAACAATGGTCTAAAAGGAAGAATGTCCATGATAGTTTCATAAGCCTTGACGGGACAGCCTGCAGTGACAATCTGTATTTGTATACATTCATGATGCTAACATACATGCAAATTGTTTTTTTGTTTTATTAAACATGTGTTGAAAGCAGTAGCATATCTAGCTATAGCCTAGATTTATTGGCTAGGAATATACTGCACATGAACATCGTTGCTCCCATGGCAGACATGTTAAACTTTCTAAAGAATTGTTGAGTTGTGTTTTGTTTGGTTTTTTTTATGTTGCTCTCTGCATTTTGAAAGACTCTATAAATGCATATTAATTCCTGGAGGGATTTTTGTTTGGTTTTTGTTTATTTTCCTTAAGTAAATTAATCTGTTGCATTCTGTTGCATATTGTCAGCTTTTTTGTCTGGTTTTCCTCTTTCTATATCTGAATATACCTCTTTGAAGTAGGGGTTTTATTCTGTGCTTGCACGTAAGGTAAGGTATTACTAGTCCTTGAATAAGATCCTTTGTTTTCCTGTATTGTGTGTAGTGTAGAACTCAAAATACCACTTGGTTTCTGTGACAAGAAAGAGGTCTTCTAAGTCAAAACTGTCATACAGTTGGTAGCCTGCGCGTGTTTGTAATGGTATCAGGGTATCAAAGCAGCTGTCTTATATAGTATCTATTCAGTGGTTATTAAATTCTGGAACTAGTATAATGTAACTTACTGTCTGGCTTATTTAGGAATCAGCTTTGCTTTGAAAATGTTTTTTCAGCATTCTTTGGAGAGCTGAATTTCTGATTTTCTTTTGTTGATCTGATTACACTGTTTTTATATGTAAATGCTCCTTCTGCAGGGAAATTAATTTTTGTCTTTTGGGAGTTAATGCTGTTTTTCTTATAAATAACATGTGTAGCAATGGCTGAGTAGGCTGCCTGTGAAATAACTAGAGTCTTGCTCCTTCCTACCCAAATGTTGCTTGTGATTGTTGGCAAAATTCATGATGGAAAGCACAGTCAGTTCACCTGAATTACAATATTAACCTTGCTGTGATATAATGTAGGGATATAAGTCTGTGCAGTTTTAAAGCATATTCTGTAGGATACATCACAGCTTTGATTTTTCTGGAAGTTTGGTTTGAAATCTGAAGTGCTATTGGTAATTAAACTTTGCAGTAGGGTGTGGGAATATCCCTACTGGGAATAATAAATGTTTTTCTATGTTAATAAACTAGTGAATTGGGAGTACAGGTTCTATGTTATGACATTAATACTGATTTAATATTTTTTTTTAATATTACAAGCATCAGTTTCCTCTTGTAAAGAATTATCTACTAGTTTCAAAACAATGCCAGTGCGTTCCTTAAATGTGTATTCAGGGGTAGGATTTTATTGTAATCTTAAATGTTCTGGTTTATTATTATACTGTTACCCATGTTCCATGGTGGAAAAAACATTAAGGCTGCTTTAGGTCCAAGGGGTGTTATTTCATAGCTCAATCTTAATTGTCTAGTAAATGGAGATTTGTTTGGGTGTTTTTAATCAATGGTCATCTAGAGTATAACTTCAAAATGGCTGTACTGGGCAGACCAAAGGGATCTGTGTGATGACAGATAAGTATGAAGAGTGTGGGTGCAGCCAAAAACTGCACCAAAGTGTGTCGTGGTGTTTGTTAGTACTTTATTCTGCATATGCTTGTGGGTTTTTTTGCTTTCCAGAATATTTCATGATAAGGAGATTCAGAATTTTAAAAATTCCATTTGTTTCTTTTGTTAAACAAAACTTGCTTTTCTGTAAAGTTAACATTGCTGCTTCTTAAGTTTTGAGGAATGATGAATGCTTTCTGTGCAGAAGTAATTTCCAGTATCACTTTTCAGTATTGTTTGTCAATTCAGCTTTCTGGTTTATCTACACCACTTTTCTTGTGTGTCTGCTCCCAGATCTCTCAAGTCCTGCTCAGTTGAGCCTCGGCTCTATTAGACCATTCCATGTTTGTTTGTCCCTTGTGGAGTCTTTCAGTAGGCGTTCGGAGTTGGGGGACAAGACTGGATCTCCATGCCCCATAGAGTTCAATAGTGATATGGTTGTTTACTGTTATCAGTTCCTCTAACACATTTGCCTTTCTCGCTGTGACTGAGCTGGTACTTACAGAAACCACTGGGTAGATCTCCAGACCTTTTCTGAGAGGCAGCGCCTAATTAAAGCCTGATCTTTGTCTCTGTGCTTCTCTTTCATATAGGAATCACTTTGCAATTAATGCACTCGGTTTCAATTGCTATCTTGTATCTCAGGCACAGGCTATTATGGGTTTTCTCGGCAACTCTCTTCGATCTAATTTTGCCTGTCCTGAATAATTTCATATCAATTGCAAATTATTCTAATTCTATTCACTTGCTTTTTCAGATAGCTTATGAATATCTTGAGTATAATGGGGTTTTGTATTTTGCATCTTCATAGCCATGCATACAGAGAACTCTGTTTTGTTAATTACAATTAGGCTTCTTTAAGAGTTCTGAATGAACTCTTAATGAAAATGGCAATTTTTTGAGATAAGCATATTGATCTGATTTTTATGATTCCATTGCAGGAAATATGCAAGGTGAGGCTTTCCCCTGCAGAGCTGATGTTGACTCTTTTGCAGTGTACTGTATATATTTAAATATCTGTTAATTCAGTTCTTCATTATAATACCTGATAATTCACTCAACACAGGCATTAAACTTGAAAAAAGCGGTGCACTTTATAACACCTAGTATCACCATTTGGCATCTTCATTCTTCTGATACAAAAGTCAGTTTGTATGAGAGGTATGCCATTATGTCATACTACTATTTTTTTCCTTATTTACTTAGAATTATTAAGTAAATACTAATTTGACCTGGTGGTTTTATTGCGATTCACTTGTATCAGCTCTGTAAAATAAATCACTTGTACCGATATTGCTTTGAGACAGTTTCTAAAACTCTCTTGCTATAAAGAAACACTTTGGCACTTTGTTTCTCCAGTGAGAAAAATGTGGCTAGCTCTTTTGCTGTGGTTTTGCGTGTCTTGAATGCTCCTTTTGCATCTTCAGATCAAGTAACTTCTTCAGATTCTGGAAGATTTTTGTCTGTCTGAAGAAGGTTTCTGTTCGATTTTTGTGCCACGGGCCAGAGGCGATTTTTCTTACCCTGACAAATTGCGGCTTTACGTTTTTGCTTTCCGTACTTGGACGCGAGTTCCACATTTTGAAAAGTTTTCTTTTCTTGTGGACGTAATTTAGTGGCTTTTATGTTTTAAAGATTACGACTGGATAAAAGTCAGGCTGCCGCCTTTCCCCAGCAGCTCCTCCCCTTCCCCCTCCCGGCTCCCCGCTTGCTTGCTGCGGGCTGAAATGAAAAATTCCCGACTTTCTGGTAGATGGCAGCACTTGCTGCCTATTCTCCTGCCTGTCCCCGGGCTTTGCTGAAGGAGCTGGATGACTGGCTTCAGCTAATACGTGCTGGTATAGGAGTAACGTTGAAGCAAAGGGGAAGGCGGAGGGCGGGAATTTTTGTCAGCTTTCACCCGAAGGCGGAGCGAGCTCGGCCAAGGACACAATACCGACTGCGGTGCTGTGCCTTTCTCTTTTTGGCGTTATTAGCATTCCTTGCTCCGAGCACCTCAGCTGAGGAGTGATTTTCATGTCCTGGTTTGTGTGGTAGCTTTTGGAGGAGACTGAGTAGCTCAGCCTCTGAGTAAGAGGTGAAGCTAATCTGTTGCACAAGTCTAAATACTGACTGCAGTATACATATACTGTAAATACAGTATATACAGGTACTGCGTGTTTAAGATTAAACTCAGGAGAGGCTTTGAAATGAACATGAAGACTAGGATTCTTCTAGAAAGAAATCTGTCATTAGTATTGCGTTGCTTTCATAGCAGAGGTTATCCAGACTGTTTAAAGAGGGTGGTATTTTCAGTCTTTATTTCAAGCTCTCGGTATGTTTCTCCTCTTGGCAAACCTGTTACAAGAACACTGTCAATTTCCAGTCTAATATTTTACTTTGGCATAAGCTTAGAAGTGGACTATGAGGACAAAAAGTAATGTGGGAGTGAGATGTAGAGTAAAATTTACTGGAACACAAATGAGTAGGCATGGGAAAAGTAGGTATGTCAGGGGTGAAGAGGATTGCAATATTCAGTGTTTTCGTCCTTCCTGTAAAAACAAGCATGATTGGCTTCATTGGGTAGCCATGCTTTAAACCAGTCACTACTATATGTGAGGGGAAAAAGGTGGCAACTTTTTATGTCCTTTAAATTATTGAATGTTACGGGAGGGAAAGAAACATTGCATTATGGAAGTGATGACTTTTGTCTCCAAATCTTTTCAAGGACCATAAAGAAAATACAGTTTAAAAACGTTCATCATGTTCTTCCTATTAACAAAAACACTGAATATTTTTTGCTAGTTATATCAAAGATACTTTAAAATCATCAGAACATACATGGAAAATGCCAAGTTGGTTTCTAAAATTACCATTTTAACTAGTAGTGATCTATCATTTTAGAAGTTGCAAATTTGTTTTATTGATTGCCAATCATTCAGTTTGACAATCACTTATTACCAGTAAGTTGTCAATTTGTGTTCTGTAATGTTATCACTGGATAAGTAATTCTGGGTTGAATTGTGGTGATAACCAAAGTGTGTGATGCTTGTTATTCCTTCTTAACATCTTTGTTCTCAACCAAATGGCATGAATAGGATATATCCCCTTATTTCATATCTGAAAATTGCCAAGGAGAGGAACCGGGATACACCAGAGGGAAGAAGAAGAATGGTGGGGGATTTTTTGTGGGTTGGTTTTTTTTTTTATTATTTTTTCATTTTTTTGAAAGGTAAGATAGGACCAGCAGGAAGCCCACAGTAATGGGCAGATTAGTTTCAACTCTGTTAGTCAGGGCAAATCACGATATGTTACTTGGATTTTAATCATCATATTCCCATTCCACTTGCAAAACAGAATTTGTGAGTAAGAAACTTGGAGTCTATTTCATAATTAATGGCTAATGATGGAATTTGTTTCAAATTGGCAGTGGCAGCAGCAATGTTTCTTACATAAGCTTCTTAAATGACCTATGGAAAGCATTCCTAGCATTTAATTCCTTTTCAAAATCAATGTTGAGGAATTAACTGAAATAGGTATTGATGTTTTATAAACGTGACATGCATGATTAGATACTACTGTTAATTAGTGAAATTAAACATGTGTCTTCTTGCCAAGTGTTTTATTTCCTGACACACACATCCCACACACACATTGTTGAGCTTTTTAGAAAGCTGCTTTTATGTTAGAGCAGTGTTTGACTATTTGTAGTGGTGGACCCATATGTTGAGATATGAGAAACCCAGAAATTAGGAATTACTAAATGCTTAGTGACTTAATTTTTTATTTTTTTTTTTTTTTTGGTGACAGTATTTCATTCTCTAATGTGGAAAGTTGTTCTCAATCCTTAATGACTTCATGGTATGTTATTTTTCATCATGTGTGCAATTGCATTAATAATGTAGGTGTGTTTGTAAGTATGTGGAAATGTGCACTGCAGTGTTACAAAAAAATTTTCATGTCATTATTTTACTTATCTAGAAGGTTAGGTATAGAGAGGGTGTGAACAGGAACTGAAGTGATACCAAATTAGGGGATAGGGCAGGGCAGGCAGCTAGAATGGGGGCTTAAGCTCTGCAACTTCTCCCTAAAATCTACTGAAGAATTTGTTATTCACTGACTGGTAAAAGCATTAGCCTTTATGGAAGAACTTTATAATACCCGTGCCACAAATGTTAAATCGTGTTGCTTTCCCAATGAACATCTCTAACATGTTGCAGTTTCTTTGGGCTCTAAATCTGCTGGAACTGACTAAATCCTTCTGTGTCTTGAAGACAGAGGTCACTGGTGTTTTAGGAGTATCTCAGTGGGAAACAATCAAATAATTGATTCAGAGGAGGAAAGAGAATGAGTTTTGTAACTATAAAGATTCAGTATGTAAAGTAATTCTGTTATTGCTAGGAACAGAAATTTATGACTGTCTTTAATCCATTCTTGCCCTCTCTCTCCTCCTCCCTTCCCTCTGTCCCAGCCTTGAGTAGATAGCCCAAAGAAAAGAAAGGAGTATTTTTTCCCCACAAAACTTACTCTCTTTTTCCACACTCTCAAAAGCAAATTCTGTTCTTTGTATAAACATTTATGTGGATCCTTTCTCAGTATCCTTGACACTTTAGATGAAGTCATGGACAAACAAATGTGAAAATGTTTTTTCTGAATATTTACCTTGTGTCCATTCTGCTACTTAAGATGCATGTGGTTATAGTAAGAGCTATCTCTGTGGCAACCTTCCTGCTATTCAAGCCATGAAGAACATATAAGGCTCATCTCAATAAGTGCAGCGTGTCTTATGAGCTTTGTCTTTTCAGTACAAGCTAAAGGTTTGGATGGGATTTATCTTTTGTGGTTGTTTTTTGGTTTTTTTTTTAATTGCATTTGTACATTAATTTACACTAGAGATCATGTTACTTCTTTCAGATACTTCTGTGAATAAGTTATGTGTGTTCCACAGTAAAATATTAATGAAGGAGAGATATTTGACTCCTTGGCACAGGACTAAGATTTTCCAGGTGAAGTGAATTGAGGTTGCAAAAACCATGCCAAGTACTGCAGTGCCAAAGAAAAAGAGTAGCTTATGCATAATTATTTTCAGATGTACTTCCTACAATTATTTATTGCATCACACTTACCATTATGAATAAACTTGTAAACAGTCATTTTTTCCCACTCTTTAGGTTATGCTTATATGAATATATGAATCACTTAAATATGAATTGTTCTGGGATACTGGTAAGGATTCTGGGGAAGGAAGTTGGCATCTGAGTAGAATATCTTGGAAGTTTTCAAGAGCAAAGAGGAATTGGGAAGTGCCTGTTGCCACACTGACATACATTTATACGTAAAGAGGCAGGAATGATCTGTGTGGGGCTTGAAAGCAAAAAGCTGCCAGGAGGGGACACCAGTGTAATAGTCGGTTCAGCTTTCTAAAGTTGCTCCTAGACTTTGAAACTTTTGTAAAATATTTGAGGGTTAATGCTACTTTTTTACTAATAAAAAAGAAAGCTTTGGAGTAGATGAAAACGTAAATGCTGACATTTTACTTCTATCTCTTACCCAGGCTTAAAAGAGCAGAAATGCTATATCTTGTCTTTAAAATAAATATCTAGGTTTTAAAATTTGTATTCAGAAAGAATAAATTTGATAATCATCAAAGGTAACTTCTGTCTTCAGGATCAACAGGAAATTGAAATGCCTGTCAGTCAATTTACACAAGTCACTTCTCAAGCACTCAAAAGTCTGAAACAGTTTGTCAAAAGACATTAAAAAGAAAAGGAAAAAAGTAATACGCCACAAAGTAGCACTAAAGAATCAAAATGCCCTTGTATCAAAGAAAAACAAGTTTACTTTGTTCTTTAGTATCTTATATTTGAAATGTGAAGTGGTGATAGTAACTTTGAATGATGGCACAATAATGGCAGTAAGATATCTGTGTGCATGTAATTCAGACGTGTATTTCTAACAAGTTTTTGATCGCATTTCTTTTTTCTGTATGCACTCTATGGGTGTTTCTTATTGACATTGGTTGGCAGCAGAGTATTAGATTGTTGCTTAGGGAGATTGATTTTTACCTTCTAAAACCTAAAGGAAACAGCAATTAAAAATCTAGGGGTGGATGAATAATTTCTCTGCATCTTAGCCTTATAGCAAGCTATTTAAAAAAAGAACAAAAACAAAACCAAAAAAACCCTCCTACAAACAAACCCTGCAACTTCTGTGTTCTGTTAACAACAAATTTTGTAATACAGTAAGCAACACTATATCACAAATTTACTTTCAAGATTTGGTAGTATGTCTGTTTGTCTTACCTTCATTTAAGAATAAATTTTTTAAAACTCATGGCAGAATTAACTTTTTAAGTACTGCTCATAGAATATTTTGATATTTCAGTCTGATTAGAAACCCTGGGAGTGTCTTATCTAGGCTAATTTAGATTTAAAATAAACAGACAACACAAATCTGAACACACCTTGCATCAGAGAGAGAGTGGGAGGGATGAGATTCCCAACAAAGATCAGGATTTTAGTGTGTTAGCACATCAATTGAAACATACTTTTTGAAATGTTTGTCTATGTTCTAAACAAGTGACTCAATTTCAGCCGCTGTTTTTTGAGTGGGGACTGTTCAGGTGTGTGGGGTTTTGAATGCAGGTTGTGTTTTGTTTTGTTTGAACAGTGAATAATTTTTCAAAATGGGAGAAAGATGACACTGAATCTTCTTTAGGCACTGCTGTGCAATCATGTGTATCCCATAAGTTCTTATTGAGCTGTGGTTTGACTTCCAGTAAGATGGGAGCTGCAAGTATATGCCTCAGGAGCTGCCCTCCTGTAGGTGGAAAAATTAAAGGGCCATCAATACTTGATTAATAACTCCCAATTAATATTTGGGGTTTATTTCACACTGCTGTCATTACAGGTATAAGATATTGCCAGAAGTAAACACCTGTAATATACCAAGTCTTATTTTTCACTTGTGACAGAATACTACCAATGTATTGTGGCCCAGCTGGCATCACTGTACAATTGAGAGTGCAGTAATGAGTTTTTGTAATACTGTAATATCTGTTTTAGCAGCTAAGGAGTTACCAATAAAGAATATTAATCCATAATTAATGTTGTTTCATAATTATTGTAACAATACTACATGTGTATATATGGAGTATATTATATCATTCTTTCAAGGGTTTTCAAACAGATTGTAATTTGCTTGAAGTGCGGCATAGAACATTGTATGGAAATCTGTAACTCTATGTAAATTGTTTTTAAAGCACTTAAGACCACTGAGGTTTTTTTTTTAGATGGAGGAATTCATGTGATAAAAATGTTAAACTTCCGTCTGCAGATGGTTTCCTGAGAATTTTGTAGCTGGACATGATGTAGGGATGGTCCAGTAGAGTTTGCTCTGTGCATAGTCGAGTTCTGCACATCAAATTAACATTGTGAGTTTTGTCTACAAAATCACTTACTGTAAAACTGCACATTGCAATGGCAGATTTCTTTGTGTTTAATACATTGTAATAGACAGAGCTGCTTTTGGGAAGAGAAAGTTGTAGACAAGTTGAAATAATTACTTTTTCAGGTTTTGTCTGTTTATGCTGTTTGCACACTGATAGTGTGCCTGGATTCACACTGTATTACATCAAGATTCTGGTTTTTGAACATTGAATTATTGCAAGTGATTCAGTCTTTTTGTATATTTTTCTCTTTCTTTGAGTTAAGACCAACAACAGTTTGTTATCTCTTTTTTTATTTGAAATTATGAAATTGTTTTAGCTTTGAAATCTTGAGTTGCAAGTGGCTTAAAATGTGCAAAATCAGCAGCAGTCTTTAAACACAAGCAAATTTCTACTTGTTCAACAGTGGATTAAAATAATATTGTTCTCATGTACTCAGTAGAGAGTGAAACATTTAATCTTTCTTTTATTTTTCTGTTTTTCAAGTAGGATGTCAAAACAGTTTTTTTCCTTTTTTGTTTTCAATACTGCTTTGTGACCGTATATCAATGTGTGTGTAAGTGTCATGATTTAAGGCCACCCAGCAATAAGCACCACGCAGCTGCGCACTCCTCTCCTCCAGTGGGATGGGGAGGAGAATTGTGAGAACAAAAGGGTAAAACCTCATGGGTTAAGGCAAGGACAGGGAGCATTCACTCACCACTTAAGGTCATGGGTGAAACAGACTTGACTTGGGGAAACATAAAACAATTTGATTTAACAATCAAAACCAGAGTAGGATAATGAAAAAGAGAAACACATCTTAAAAAGATACCTTCCTCCCACCCCTCCCTTCTTCCTGGGCTCAAGGCCTTTGCTCCTGATTTCTCTACCCTCGTTCCCTTTGGCAGCGCAGGAGGATGGGGAATGAGGGTTGTGGTCAGTACATCATGTGCTGTCTCTGCTGCTCCTTCCTCTTCAGGGAGGGGGAGGACTCCTCACAGTCCTCCCCTGCTCCAGCATGGGGTCCCTCCCATGGGAGAAAGTCCTCCAGGAACTTCTTTTACATAAGTCCTTTCCCACGGGCTGCAGTTCTCCACTAACTGCTCCAGCGTGGGTCCCTTCCACAGAGTCACGGCCTCTTTTGGGCATCCACATGCTCCAGCATGGGGTTCTCCACGGGCTGCAGGCGGAGATCTGCTCCACCATTAACCTCCATGTGCTGCAGGGGCACAGCTGCTGTCTCCCTCTCCTTTCTCTTCACCAACCTTTGCGTCTGCGTAGATGTCTCTCTCACATCCCGCTCCTCTCTCTGCTGTAAGTTTTTTCACTGGCTCTTGAGAAACTCCTGGTGCTGGGGCGGGGGCTGTACTGGGTCGGCTGGGCCAGGTCTGCAACTGAAGTTCGGGTTGTGGCAGGGGCTGGGCAGGTGGACCAGCCAGTCTGAGCCCTGTGCCGCAGGGGCCGTGCTGCTGCTCCCTGCACTGCACCCCTCTGCATTACGTTATTTGTAGAGGTGCTGATGGGGTTGGCCTTGGCCAGAGGAGGGTCCAAGTAGGAGCTGGGGAAACCTCCAGCAGCTTCTCCCGGCGGACATCTCTGTAGCCCCTCTCTCACTACCAAAACCCCACCACACAAGTCCAACACTCTAAGTAATACCTTAGCCTTAAAAAAAAGCCTGCCAGAGGCAGCTTGAAAAAGAAGCTTAAGTGAAGCTGTGAATGAATTTCCTCTGGCTTGCATTGAAGCCTCACATATTGGCTATCTTGCTCATTAATTTTTCCTTTTTGGACTACTTGGGTTTTTGGAGTTTGATTTCAGCATGTAATATGCCACACACTTTACTACACAAATTTCCTCTAGGGTTTTTTGGGGTTTTTTTTGTTTGCTTGGTTTTTGTTTGTTTTTTCAAAGTTCTTTGGATGAGAATGAGTCTTCTACTTATAGGAAGTTAAATCTCCAGTGGTTATCTTCCTGTCCTTAAAGGCACTGTAAATACACATTATTCCCGTGTCAGTGTGCGTATATCTTAATTTTAAAGATGGGCATTTTAAGTAAATATTAATAACTTGAAGAACATTATTGGTGTTTGCTATCTTAACTAAAATTTGACTGTGGGATTCAAAATTGAAGAAATTTTTATTGGTCATGTAAATCCAATTTAATTGTTGATTTTCTTGTGGTTTTGTTTTTACTTTGTTTCCTGTGAATCATGTTTGAATGGTGTCGTGAGTACCAATTGTGTAGTTTTTGAAGGACTTGAAATATTGGAGTAATAACAAAACTTTGTCCCTGGGCTATTGGCCTAAGAACAAAAGTCAATTAAAAAACCATCTAAAGCATTGCTCCCTCTAGTGCTTATTGATGTATGTAGACTTTTTCATATTGAGGAATATAAAGCTCATTAGATCAGTTAAACTGACTTTAACAAAAGGGAAAGACATAATATGATGATTTTCATCTGCGATGGTTTTATTTTAACTGTCACTTTGATTAGATTTGCTTTCAGCAGATTTAAGTGGCTGGTAGCTGACAGTAGGAGTTCTTGGTGAGGATAGCTCTGCTGAATTGGTGGCAGTTTGTACAGAAGGAAAACCTGTGCTATTAGTGGCTAATCCGGCGCTGTACTGGATCTGGTGATTTAGTTGAGAATAAAATTAAACAGCTGCACACTAGCTTCTGAATGTGTTGTCCAACTGTATTAAATAGTATCCCCGTTTTAGGCATCTTCCTGTGGGAACCCCCTAACAAGGACTCTTATATCGAGTATCTGACTGAAAATTATAATTACACACCTGTGTTGTGTAGTAATGTTCAACTGCAAATTAGTTAGGGATCATTGAGAGTTTAATTATCGTGTTCACTGGCTTAATAATCTTTCAGTGTCTGTGGCATAAGAATAACTCTTCTCTCCCTTCCACAGTCTGGGGAAATAGGGAGCAGGCCGTGAGCTCTGGCCTGCTGGAGGGAGATGTTCATGTTTGGCAAGCTAGCATGCCACAAGTTAGTGGATCATCCCCTATCTTGTTGAAAAGAATGTTGGAGAAGCCAGGGAAATAGAAAAAACAAATTGAAGAAATTTGTAAGTTGGAAAAAAAACCAAAAAAAGCCTAGATTTTTAATAGATTGATAATTCTAATACCATTCCTATTGGGCTTTACAGGAGCTGAGAAAAGCCAACAAATATAGGAGAAATTATCTCTAGTAGTTTGATACGTCCTGTCTTCAAGATTCCTAAGAGTGTGTTTGCTGTTTTCACAGCATTTGCCAGAAATCGATCTAGCCAGAGATGGGGATTTTTGTTTTGCTTTTTTGAGAACGTACACAAGAATTTCTGACCAAGAGCAGTCTGTGGTTCAGTAACTTCTAGAGGCAGAGCCGATATCTTTGTATTTACCTGCATATGAGGAGTTTCTGTATTTGTTTCTGAACCCACACAAACTCTGCACAAGTTGGTTTAGAGGTTCAATGAAGGTCCGTGCTGCAGCTGCATGCATGGAGGGCTATCACCTTTTTAGTTTTGAACCGCTACCATCTAGTTTCATTTGGTACGTCATGCTTTTCGTGTAGGTGCAGTGGTGTACTGTTGACCATGAAAGCCTGAGTGATAAAAGGATCTTTATCACATCCCCAGTCTGAGGCCTATCAATTCATTTTTGTTCTTTACACGTGGAAAGTGTTCTACACCCTTTAGTCATCCTTGTTGCCGCTTTTTGGAACTCCCACATGTGGCGTTTTTATGTTTTGTATGTGTGTAAGGATTAATCTACACACAAAGCTTCCTGTGAATTCTCTGTGAGATGACCAGTGTCTGAAGAGGTTTCTGTTATAATACTTTTGTTCCGTAGTAGAAATGGTCAGCTCACGGTCCGTTGCTGAATATGTAAAATACTGGGGTTTTTTTATTTGCGTCAAGTTACATTACCACTGTTATGTATCGCTTGCTTATTTTACTGCTTGTGTTCATAATCTTATGTAGTTCCTCTGTAATTTTTCAGTTGGGCCCTTGTTGCTATCCTGAATAGCATCCTTGGTATGAGATACTTCTGGTAGCATTTTACTTGTGTATTCATTCCCTTTCTAAATCAGGATGATGAGAATGTGTGAGTTTAAGCCCTTGCAGGTCTTATTAATTTGTATCCTTTCATTCTTTTGAAGCATTTACCATCTCTGTGAAAATTTAGTTTCTTTGAGTGGCTTTGATGAATGACCTGATTGGATGGTGTTAGGAAAACCAGGTTCTTTGTGACCTGAAAGGCCTGTTTGCTTTTGTCTTGTGGGGTTTGTTGTTGTTAGTTTGTTTATTTACTACTAAATCTGATAGATCTCTGAGGTATGGCTTTCCTTTTCAACAGTGGTACTGAGGCAATTTGTATACTTTGGACAATAGATAAGTTCTGTGGTACAGAACACCATGTGGCTGCTTCACCCTAATCAACCAATATTTTAATTCATTGGACAACCTGCCTTAAGTCAGTTAGGTGAACAAAGATGCCATAAAAGCTTCCCAAACTGTGGAAACAAATACAGAAAAACAATGTAGAAGAACATTCTGCAGTGACCTTACAGTCTATCAGCCCTCTTGATTTTTTTTTCTTGTATTTATTTATTTAATTCTATTTATGTATTTATAATTATGCTGTATTACAATGACTTATTTATTCTTGTTAATTATTTATTATAGATTTGTTTAGTATTATATATTATTTGTTTATTGTATTCATTTCTTAGTATTTATTTATTTATTTACTAGAAGTCTAGCAGCACAGAAGGGCTGCTGAGCTTCAATGTTTTTTACATAGAAACTTGTGTTTGATGGGTTGTTTCACCTGTGTTCTGTGTTGCATCCAAAACTGAAAAATATTTTATGCTGCCTTTGTCGATGCTAAATAGAATTAAAGGACATGTTATCAGCCAACCAGGTCTGTAGTGATGTTGCCCTAAAAAAAAATCTTGGACTTGTACAATTTTTGCAGTATTAAAAATTTGCAGAAAAATCAATTGCATTGAACATGTAGAATAAACATTCAGACTGGATTCCTGAGATTGTTGGTTTTGAGCAGAAGTAAACATATTTGTATATGGAGTAACTTACTGGATTTTTTAATGGCAATTCTGGGAATAAACATAAAATATAAGGGAATTGCACTAATGGGTTGAATTTTAGAAACAGTCAAGAATTTGCTTTACCAAAGCAATTCCTTTGTTAGGCTGTTGTTCTCTTGCCCATCTTGAATCTGTTTCTAAAGCTAATGACTCTTTCTAAAAGAAAAGCGTATTTGCAAAGAGAATAATGGGCAAGGAGGGATTTTGTGTACTCTGAGGATAGGTGGTGGGTTGTCTGCCCATGTAGCATAAGCTTGTCATCAGGATAGGCACGTATGTAGCTTTCATTTATGAAAGGTGGTTGGTTCAGACCTGATCTTAGTCTCAGGCGTGCTGTAATGTAAATATATGTATAAACTTGCAAGACAACGCTGACAATCTGGGAAGCAGTGGCAGTTTTATATGTTCTGGCACATTGTCTGATGTAATTTTCCAGATGAATCATCTGTGGTCGTATATTAACGACCAACAAGCAGTCTTCTTTTATAATCTGTGAACAACAGATATAAACCTTATTTTTCCATTATATTTATTCACCAGCACGAGCATAAACTATTTAATCTGTAACATTTAGTTTACCTATATTTAGGAAAGAAATGACAATATAAATGGTAATGCACAAATTCGTAGTTGACTATTCTATAGTATTTTTATGTCCTAGTCTTGATTTTTGTATTAGTCAGTTCTTGATGCCTTTAGCCATATGATATAGAATCATAGAATCATTAAGGTTGGAAAAGACCTCAAGGATCATCAAGTCCAACCATCAGCCCAATACCATTAAGTAGCTTCTCATATGCATACGCATGTGCTTCTCACATGCCTGTACAGGCACAAAAGTAGACATTTTCAAAAGGAAGACCTGGAAGTGTCTTCTAAGTCTGTGTTGAATATGTGCATTAGTAAAAGTTCAGAAGATTTGTGTGTCCCTTTTTCTCAACTATTTTTTTTACAGACTGTTCAAGGTTACTATTCATGAGAAATATTGAACATCTGTTTAATTTGCTTTCAGTATTGAAGGCACTGGGAGATGGGTTAACAACAGGGAAAAAGTAAGAAAGTTGAAGAAGGCAAAAATAACACATGGGTTGGAAAACAAAGCTGTAAATAGAGACAATGTTTTCAAATGAGGTACAAGAATAATCACAAAAGGAAAAAATGAGAAATATTAGTATAGGAAGACTTAAATATTACACAGTAGGTACACTGGAAATATATAGCACAAGCAAAACTATGAATAAAAACAATAATGTAAATGATATTCTGTAAATAAGATAAAAATTACTCGTGTTTTGAACTTTGCATGTGTAGTTTTCTCTTGTGGTTGTCTAGACCCAGTTATATACTTTTTTTTGGTTTTGTTTGAAAGATGTTCTCTCCACCTAAATAGGTCATCTGATAGTTAAGATCTAAAAACATAATGGCAAACAGATTTTAAATTACTATTCCTTTCTGGAGAATGTAGCTTTAAACTACATAGCAAAGGAAGAAATTTTAGTTATCTGTGATGTAGTATTTGAGAGGCATTTTGAGTTATTTCTTACAGTAAACCAAATACAGGAAAGCTGCTTGTGTGATCATGCCAAAGCTGGGAAGAGACCTGAAAGAGCTCGTGTGTAAGAGATGTGATCATGGAATTCTTTTTAGGGTGCCAGAAAGTCTTATGAAACTCAGCTGTATATAATTTACTGAAGAATTTATCATGTTTAGTTAAAAACATGAGTTGCGTTAAGTGAAAGCTTTTAATAAAATCCATATAAAGCCTAGTTATAGGCTTAAAAGTTAATCATATTTCATTCTGAAATACTGATGAGTTTGATACTGAGAGTTAAAATAAACGTAAACATAATGCAAAACAGCAATCTTATTAAAGTGAGCTGCTCTGCTGTCAGAACAGGTGATCAAAGGTGTTCAGGTGTAAACTGTTGCTAATAAGCTGTTAGAAAGGAGCAAAGATTTCTTAAGTATTCACCACCTGCTTTCTTGGTAAATATATTAAAAGAAAAAAAAACCACCACTACCTCAGTCATTAAATGTTTTCTATCGTGTCTTCTAACTGTGTGCTGAGTTTACTGAAATGAATCTTACTGCTCTCCTAGGGCTCATTGAACTCAGTCTTTATAGCAACGTACAGAATTCTGGCATAGTTTTAGTGTGCTGTGCGATAACAAGGCTTTGGTTTGGATATCAATGCAGAACTTTTAGGAAAATTTTTCAGCTTCCAGGTCTGAAGTTTGATTTTTAATAGCAGCTTTGTCACATTCAGAATAATAATTATTTTCTGGATGTCCGATATACAGGGCATATTTTCCTATTTATGTGTTAATTTCATTTATTGTCTTTCAAGAGATGTTTATTAGATTGCAAATTGGCAAATTTATACTCACTTACTATAAAGCTTTCTTATAAAATGTACAGATCTTGAAACTCAAATTTATGTCACTGTAAAGGAACCCTTTCAAGTTCGGTGAGAGACTTCTTTGCAAGTAGCATTTTGTGTTAGTTGTGGAATCACGTTTTGTTCTTATGTGCTATTCATAGCCTTTTGCATTTCAGTATTGTAGCTACAATTTGTAGGTCATTAAGAGAATAAAATACAGATTCATCAAAAGAAGGAATAAAAACTGACCAGAAACTTCCTTAAGTTCCTCTAAGAAGTTGGGCAGATGTCCAAGAAATGCAGAGGATTTTTTTCATTTGAAATGAGAAAAGTGTTTATTTGAATTTTAATGGATTTTATTGGCAGCTTCTTTTCCCTTTTCTTCTTCTGTATGTGGCAACTACAAACTAGTGATTAGGTAGATGTAGATTTGGACAACTAATCTTTCTTCAATGGGTTGTTGTCTTTGGTTGTTTTTTGTTTTTTTTTAGAATGGAGCTAGATCAAACCTGCCTGGATGAAAACATTTCTCACTCAGGAGGCAATTCTTATGTTAATGAAATCTTGCATTTTAAAAATAGGTTGTATTTCACCAATCTGAATCTCTACAGAAGTTCAGAGAGCAATAACAGAGCAAACAGAAGTTAGGTGATGAGACAAGATAAGCTTAGATAAAAATGTGAAAAGATTTAATACTGATTTCCTTTTTTTTTTTTGAAGAGTTCATTAGCTGACAAGGAAATACTGAAATTCTTACTAAGACGTAGACTTTCATTGCCTAATGGGAGACTGTAGCATTCATTTGAATTTTGCAACCTGGACAGATCTGATTGCAAGGTTTGGTTTTTGTATGTATTGATATAAGAAAACTAACTACCAAGGTATTATGTGATTAAAAATCAAATTAATGCAGTTAGTGTTACATGATTATAAATAAACTTCTTTTTGTAGGGATGTAGTGTTATCTCTGGAATATGAAACAGGATGTTTCACTTTGTTCATACAAATCATGTTATTTTTCCTATCGTTTTGTGTGAGCACAAAGGCAAAGGGCAAGAATGGATGGTAGAATAATTACCTCAGTAAATATTTTGTTTTCGTGCCAAGAGGATTTTCAAAGCATATGAGCGCAGTATGTGAATCTTAGACTTCAGATCATTATGGCTGAAGCTGCAGGTTCACATATTAAACGCAAGCATTTTTGCATAGATTTGAAAACCTCATTTTTAAGTTAGTTGTAGACATAAGTGAAATTTAAGAATAATGTCTTGCTTCTCTACTGAACATTGTGTTAACCTTTATCCACTGTACTAAAAGTAGAGGATTTGGTACATGCCTTCCAAGTAGTAGATTTCATCCCGAATTCAATTAAGTATTTCTATGTCCAGCTGTTGTAGAGACCGGGAGGTGGGCTGTGTTGGTTTTTATATAGCATTATTTTAAATACAGCATTTATAAAGTAGCCTGCCTGGCTTTGCTTTCAGCTTCAATGATAAGCAGGAAAGCATTTAAAGAAACTAAAAGTGCCTGGGGCATAGCTTTTGTCTTCCCACTAGTGGGGAAAGACTTAGTGTATTCATTTGAAAAAATGAATATACAATAAATATGGAAATAGGCCTGTGAGATAGAGAAAACCGAAACATAGAAGACTTCTGTGCTACTTGTGTCTGTGGGTGAATTAAAAGATGTCAATCTCTAAAGGGAAGGGGTTTGAATATCTGTTTTCTTTGACGTAGGATTTTTGCATGTGAATAACCTGGCTTTTTATATCAAAATAAATTGTTTCATGAAGAGGCTAAATGGTTTCTTTATGTATAAAGAGATTTTAAGTGGAGGTAAACTGCTTTGGAACATAAATCACTTGTTAGACAGTTCTCTAGCCTTCCTTCTTGCCCCCCCCCCCCCATGCTAAAAAAAACAACTGCTCAGAAATCACAAGGTAGGCTAATTCTTAAATTGATTTGAAGAATATTTAACAGATTTGTTGTCTTTGTCTGATCTGTGAATTGTGCTGCTTAGTGTTCAAATCATATGCTATCCTGAAAGGTTTTTAGTCCATTACAGTGGCATCATGTAATTGCACTGAAGCACATGATGATAGTGTTTAAGCCTCAGGATGCCTTGCAGGGAAGTAGTGCAAATAATTATCTGTGCATCAG
>VZTO01006002.1:0-64525 GCA_013400615.1 Syrrhaptes paradoxus | reverse complement strand
CACACAGCTTGGTGTCATCAGCGAATGATATGAGCCTCCTAAAGAAATATGGGAAATGTATCACCTCCTCTGCAAATTCAGCATTGTTCCTACAGGCAAAGACTGTTATTTCTGAGAATTTACAAGTAAATCTGCTGTGTCCATTAAGTGTGTGGTACCTACAAATTTTGATTTTCCCTAATGTTACTGATAATGGAAAGATACATGAATCTCAAAACTTCAGATTCATGGAAATTGTTCACAAGCCATGTTTGGAAACATCCGGTTGTCATTATATGACAGTGAATATGTGTCATATTCACTCAGGAGCAACGATATCTATTTACTGTGAGTGAAAAGGCTAGGGAAAGGGTAATGTCAGTAGCTGAGGGGAGTGTAGTCCAGGGAGAAATTCAGAGCTCAGCAGCTCTCCATCCTGGCTGCTTTGCTTACACTGAAGCCACCAGCTGTAATGCCTCCCTGCCAGGAGTTACTAGTGCCAGGTGCCATCGCTGGAGGGGTGCCATCATGTAAAAGTGCTGGGAAACTAAGGCAGCTGCAACCCTTCAAGCACAGTCGGTTTGGCTGGCAAGAACATTTTCCAGAAGAAAGTGTGATGACCAGTGCAGGGCTTTGCCACACAGCCTCAGCAGGCTTCCCTTGAGCTGCTGGTGTGCAGAAACACTCTTGCTCTAATTTGACTGCAGAGGTGTGTTCAGCTACAACTAAATTCTCACTTGCTGGCTTTTTGCCTCCTCTGCAAAAGCCAATGGCTCCTTGGAAGTATCCCAGAAGAGTCTTTCTAGGCCCTCACAAAGGCTGGGTGTCGTAACGGAATGTATGGTGTTCAGTTCCTGAATATTATCAGGAAACTAGAAGTACCCAAAAGATTTCTTAGGGCAGTGTCATCCTGTAGGTGACAGTACTGGAACCATCACTGGAATTGGGACTGTGACGTACAGTGCTAAAAGCATGAGTCTGCCTTATTTTACAGGAGAGATGAAGCTTAATGCTTAAACTTTTTCGGCTTCTTCTGGATTTAACCACTAGAGGGAATGATGGCAAAGTTTATGTGTTTTATTTAAAAGACAGACTATCTGGTTTGTGTATCAGGCATGACTGCACCAGCCCTCCATTGCTACGAGGTGCTCTATCCATTGTCTGTTGCAACCTCACCCATGCTGGGCTGGGCTCACCCCTGCAGAGCTTGTATTTTCTCCTCCCCATGCACCCACAGCGTTGTTTCCTTTGCATGTGAGAAGACACTAGCAAATAAAATCCTACCCACAGTGCTGGAGCATTTTCATTAGTGAAAGCCAGGAGTCTTCCAAGAAGGTTTTCTGTCCTTGCCATCTCTGTCTGTCAGCATTTATCTAGCTGTTTTAGGAAAATCTCAGTCATCCAGTCAAAGAAGTGAAACACAGCCACGGTGCAGGATGGAGGAGAGATAGGAAGCAGAGAGAGGACGAAAGATGGTGGACGACTAGCTGACTGGAAGCATGTCTGTTTCACCAGTAATAAGCCCTGATTTCAGTTATCCTGGGTCTCACAATATTTACCAGAAGGAATATTTGTTGGAGAGATGTGTTGTATTTCCAGTAGAGTGAGTGTACATCCAATCACACAAAGCAGCCCTAGATGTCATAAACATATGTACAACCAAGTCTCAACACTGAGTGCATATCTAGATCCGTGCTAAAGCAGTAATGAAAGCCAAAGTTTTACAGTGTGCTTTCTATGTATGATAAAGCGATCCATATGTTTTTATGTCCCATAATTACTTCCAAAGCAAACATCTTGAACACTGCTATTTGAAAGGTGCTATTTGAAACTCAGACTGGCCTAGTAAGACAATTACAAGAATGCATAAGCCGCATGCTAGGAAATGACAATATTGTAGGAACATAAAACGTACAAATATATAATTACTTATGTTACTAAAACATGCTGCCACAAATGGCTTTTCAATTTCCTGGGTCAAAAAAGAATTTTCTGCATAACATTGTGACCAAAGATATTGATAAACCCAATAACAATTAATTGCTCACCCCTCTCCCAACCTAAATCATTAGCTGTAATTATGTTATTATTTTCTTCTTGTTTCCATAGACAGTATAAGCCACAGAACTGGAAAATACTCAAAAGTGGTTGTCTGTCTGGCAAAAGTGTAACATAATTTTTTGTATTTTAAAATGTAATGTTTCACTGGTGTTTGGTTTTCTGGCAGATAGCGTCTCTGGAATGACATCTGCAGTGAAGGAAAGGCTCTTAAGCTTTTGTTGGAAGTTTGCAATGTCAGCTCATATGTGGGAATATTTGGGCCTTCTAATTGTTCCAGTTCTTTTGGGGGGAAGGGTCTTGAAAGGAAATTTTATTGCTGCTTGATGATAAAAAATACCCTCATATTCCAGGGCTCCTCTTCATTGCCTGTAGGGCCTGAGTGGATTTCTTGCTCTCCTTGTTCTCCTCTGTCTGAATTGTCCTTGTTACTGAGGAAAAAGGAGCCAGGGCCAACATGGTGATGAGGCTGGCTGCCATCATGTATTTCTGGTGAGCCTGGAACTGTACAGAACCCCATCTCCTGCAGGGCCACATGCTATCACAGCTATTGTTAACACCCTCCAAAAGTTTTATGTCCCTTGTGATTGCAGGCAGAAGCTTGAATGCAAAACCCACAGACGTCTTCATGGTTCAACAGCGACAGCTCAGATAGACTTGTAATTTTCTGACCTCATGTATTTAAGGCCAGTTTTTTTCCCCATTATCCCTTGTTGGGCTTGGAGCAAAAAACATTGAAACAGGAGTTTTGCCTGAGATGCAGACAAAGTTTAGTGTTTTATTTGCTGCTTTGATACCTTAGATTCATGATTCCTCTGTTTGCTCAAATTAATGCCAGTTACCTCACCCCATGACAGCAGTTTTACATGTTCATTCAGGGACAGAAAAATGCTGCCTCAGGAGGACACAAAGGAGTACATATCCTCCCCAGGATTTGCTGCTTGGATTCAAGGTTTTGGAACTGCTAATTTTAAGAGGAACAGTTAATAACTGAAGCCTGTTCCTGCTGCCAGCAGCAGCAAAATAACTGTGTGCGTGTTATTAGAGAGTGTTTGGACGAAGGATCTGCTAGAGACATCAGTGAGGTCAGGCCCCACTTGCTGGGGGACTACGAATTGCAGTCCCATGGGTCTGCAAGCCTGAAAAGCTGGACAAAAGGGTGAGACAAATGAGGAGCAGCAGTCACAAGCCTGCGTGCCCAACATGCTCCACACCTAACATCAGGTCTCTACAAGCTAGATATTTAGTGTGAGCTAGTTGTGCCTTCTACAGCTGTGAGAAGCTTCTCTGGAGAATGTTTCCTTTTCCCTGTCCCCAACTGCAATGAGAGAACATGCCCATGTGTCCCTGTGGTCTACAGAGGGACCTGCTGCAGGCAGGTCTTGGCGAGGCTACAGACAGACGTGGCTTCCCTGCCTGGGTGTAACCCTGCAGATGTGGCAGTAGGCAAGAGATGCCTGGAAGGGAAAAGAATGGGGGAAGGTAAGGTGTTGGGCTGATGAAGTTTTCCTTTACTCATGGTGTTAACTGCGCTTTTGGAGAAGTGACTGAAGCTGGTTTTTCTGGTACAGCTTGGAGGCTTTGTGGTGTCACTGTGGAAGGCAGGTCAGGCAGGTGAGCCCAGGGCTGTCCTGGGGAGGAGCTGGGGCATTGGCTGGGAAGGCTGTGGGAACTGGAAGGGGCTGGGGGCTGTGAAGGGAACGTTAGGTGTGAAGGTTTTTACTTCTAGTGTTCGTTGCTCATTTTGCAATCGTTGCTCAGGGTGAAAGCGGCAGTGGCGTTCAACATATTTAGACTCACTGGGCAGATTGTAGTCACAACAAATTAAAGCTTTTTCACCAAGCAGACCACAGTGGGTGGATAAGGGCTCCTCTTCCCAAGAAGGATCTCAGGGGCATTGCGGAAGAGCTTTGAGCACACACTGTGGGAACTTCTGCCATCACACACAACCTCAGCACCAGTCATTCATCTTTTGACTTCTGCACCACTGGGGTGAAGGGATTGTGCTAAGGACCGGGCCAGTGTGTGAAGCCTTAACTTCTTCCCCGAGCCCACAGCTGAATAATTCAGATTATTCAGTTTCATTGTGGAGCCTCTGAGCTAGGAAAAACTGCAGCCCAGCTGTTCCCCTTCACCAGCCTGGTAGTCCCAGGCTGTGTTCTGCAGGGGCTGAGGGAAAAAGCCCCCCTGAGTGCCTGCCCCTTGCCTTACTGCTAGTCTTTTTCTTCACTTTTGGGTGATTCTGAAGTGGAGATTTACTTTCTTCCAGTGCAAGAGGAAACCAGTATAGAGACACATGAGCTCTGTAACCTTGTAATAATAATAAACTAGTAAAGCCCTCTCTCCTAAGTTTGCTATGCCACAGTCTTGAGCAAGCGGTGCCTTGTGCAGGAAGCTGAGCAACACAGTTTCCAGAAATGTTTCCATGAAGATTTTAATCTCCATAATCTAAGGAGCTTTCTTACAATAAACCACTGAAATCAGCTCATCTGGTCCCATTCTTGTGTTTAGAGTGATTCTTCCTTTACATGTGCCTGGGGTGTTATGCTGGGCTCACCAGACACCCTGTTTGTCGTTTCGTTTCACGAGTCCATCCTCAGCAGGACTGGCACTCCAGAGCCTTTCTGCCTGGTGCTTCCACTCATGCCAGGGACTGCTCATGTTTTTCCATGCTGCCCTGATACATCTTTCAGCTAAAGCTCAATTTGGCCAGCTGAGATTCCTGTTTGGACTGGAGACCTGACAAACGGACACCACTTGCCCTGTCAGGGTGTGATTTTGCTGCCCCCCCAGCTCAAACAGAGTTTGAGACATTTGTCTGTTTGCACTTTGTGCCTCTGGCACAGAGCTGAAGTTTTGGCTCTTGCTGGATTCAGGCAGCCGTGGCGAAAGACAAAGTATGGAAAAAATCAGATATACCTAGCAGGTATCCGAGCATGGTCTTATGGGCAGGATGCTCAGCAATCCTGTAGGCTGTATCTCGAGGAGGATGACTTCTGGTTTGAATCAGACAAATGAGCTTCTGGGCTGGGCATTTTGGAGTACAGATGTTTTAGGCAAGAACCTGTGGCTCTTTATCTAGAGACTTATTTTGCCATCTTTCCCACTCAGTGGTTGGTATAGTTTCCCTGCTGACCTAAAAGGAGATCATGCATTGCCAGCCTGATCTATGGCTTGGATTCTTGATCAGGGGTGCTCAGAAACAATCTTAACTTAAGCTGGAGCTGTGGAGCTTAATGTCTTTGTGTCAGTTCTCTCTTGCCAGGGGAGCTCAGCATCGGTGTTAACTTTGTGCAAGGAAATTGCCTGGGACAGGGTTTGGGCAAGGAGACTGATGATGTGGGAAGCAGATGCAGCCCCTGATGGTCTGGGGGTGCCCACGTTGCTCCGTCATGCGGGAGATCAGGGGCTCCATGTCTGCACACCCCTGTGAGCAGGGACAAAAATCTGTGCTCAGCCATCAGGAAGGCACTGGGAGTGGGAGAGAAAAGGCAGAGCCCCTCCTTGCTGGTATCCTGCCCCTTGTCAGCACAGAGGAGTAGGCACCAGGTCTAGATGTGATTTAGCAGCAGGATATGCGCAGGGCAGATCTCTGCCACCACAGAGACACAGAAGTTCTGCAGCTCTCCTCTGCTACTGCTCTGAGTGTATGTCATCACTTCTAAAATTGCAAGCCAGAAAGTAGAAAGACTAAAGTTTTGAATGAAATAAAGCATTCCATTCAGATTTAGTAAATTTTGAAGGACTTTTCATTAAAAAAAACCCTAAAACATTTCATAACAGTCATTTCTCATTCAAAACCAGTGTTTGACTTTTGCAAGAACAGTATTCACTTCCCCTGACAGCGGCAGTTTGGCAGTTTGGAGACAAGTTTGTGAAACATACTGGTGGGATAGAATCTCCTTTGCTTTGAAAGGCAAAGTTTAAAACTTCTAACTCTCTTAAAGTTAAAAACATAAAAAATTGGGTGACAAAGTCCCCCTCCTTTCTTTTTATGTCAAACAAACAGACTGTGTTTGCAGACTGCATGCCAGATCAGAGTCTTGACAGTATATCAGCTCCTTCAGTCAAGTGTGAAGTCCTAACTGTGAGAGCAATAAATTCACAAATCCAAACTATCCTTCCTGAGACTGAAAGAATTTTATTGCTGGAAAACACAGTCACACACTGATTTTCTTTCATACCACCGTGATAAAGTCCTCAAGACAATGAGGTATTTATTCCAGGTTTCCTCGGTTTAAGAAAACTTTCAATGCACAGACCTTGTACGGAGTGAAACACTGTTTATATTAGGCAGAGGCAATAATGGATTTAGATAAGGTGTGCTCCCCAAATAGGAATGATCTGTAACACTGAGGGCCTCTGAGAGGGAACAGGGCTTGACTCACTGAACCCTGATATTAAAAGCAATAGTCCGCCTGTGGAAACATCAAGCCAGTCACCAAGTGGTGTGTTACAGGCTTGAGGTAATGCTCTGCATTACCCCATTGTCCCCATTGTCCCGGCATGCTGGTGCTGCACCTCACTGGCTGGGAGCTTTTGTTTTGCACAGGAAGATGACTGCATGGCTGTCCTTGCTCTGTGGCTCCTGGAGTTTAAAAAAAGCCTTCCCTTCATGAATCACAATATGCACTCACCAGCCAATTATATTTGGCTTCCGAACTGTTTACTCCATAGCTGATATATTCTTCCCCCAGCTCTACCTCCACCCTCCTTTTTGTTCTTTTTAAGGAATAGCCAGGGGAAACAAGGGCAGCATTTCCAAAATTTTTCTGTATAAAATAAACAGGTTTTTTTTTTTTCCATCAGGTCCTGTTCCATGCTCGTCTGCCTGTTAGCAGCCAAACTCCAGTGCTGCTCAGGTTTGGCTAGCATGGTGCCAAGTGCAATGAGATCTTGCTCTCAGGGCAAATCTCTGGGTGCAGTGGTAGTGTTGCTAGTAGCATTTTGAGAGGAAGGCAGTGCAGGACAGATGAGGGTGCAGTGGGTTTCATCAGTTAAGCAGTTTGTGTTTGGAGCAGCACAGATTGATCTCTTAAAGAGTCATAAAACAGAGAAGTAAAAGACAAATCGTTGGAGGGTGAAACAGAGTGTTTCTGAACTGATGTTGTGCAACACATCAGTACTTTTTTGATCATAAAAATATGGTGGCATGAAATTCCTAAGGGCATTTAAAAAATTGAAAGCCATTTTAAACCAAAAGTCCCAAATGGCTTGTTTAGAAAGGAATTAATTGGAGTGCTGCTTTTTTTTATGAATGTGTTTTGTAGTACTCTTTCCAAAATGACTGTGGCGGTAGAATTGACATGAGTTTGCAAAGCAGTTTGTGGACTCCAAACCTATGTTTTTCTCTAAAAAAGAGGATTAAACCTGTTTTATGGAATTCTGCATACAAGCTCTGCATTGCACGAGGAATGGCCAAAGTTTAAGCACAGCCTAACTCTTGAAATTATTCCAGACTGGCAGTCTTGCTCAGCCCATTCATTCATGTTTGCCCTTGCTCTGCAAAATGTTGGTGTTGTCTCCTGGAAGCAGTGGGACATCTTGCTGTGTCTCAGAAATGAGCCTGTTTGTCCCCTGTGGCTCCCTCACCATCCACTGCTCCCTGCCCAACTTGTAGCTGACTATGCTGCCTTGGTACTTAGGGAAATCTCCAGATGCTGACTTCTTCGGGTCAAGGTCACAACTTGGGTGGTTTATCAGCAATGGGATGTGCCTGGTCAGCCCTGCCCTGGGGTTGCAAAGGGAGTCCTTGGACCTGCAAGGAGGTACCTCCATGCACAGGCAGGCTGGCTGGAGTATGCTGGAGGATGCAAAGGGTGTTTTAATCCCACCAGCAATGGGGGTGGTGGGATTGAGCCTGCAAAGCCCTGCAGCAACAGCAGCTGGTCCAGAGCCATCCCAGAGAGACTGAAGGACCCCTCCTCTGCATGATGCCAAGGCTGCAGCAGCAGCACCTCAGCTAATGGGTTTGCTATGTAGCTTTGCTGTGGAAAATGTTTCAGAAAATAGGAGATGTGTGATCAAAAAAGAGAAGAAAAAAGCAAAGAGGGAAGGAGAGGGAGAAGGGCAGACTGGAGTTCAGGGAGGGTCTTGTTCCCACTTTAAGGAGAATATGATTTCAAATGGAAAATATTCCTTCTGTTCTGGGCCAGAATTCTTCCTCAGAGACCAATGCAGACCTTTGTTTCCCAAACGGTCTTCTTTTTCATGGGAGCTTTTCCTGAAGGACCGGGCTGGCCCGGCTGTGGACCCTGTGGATACAAGCGCACCTTGGCCACTTGGGCATCACTTCTGGGGCTGCAAGGTGACTGGGGGATCACCCTCACAGCCCTCTGCCCAGCCTTATTCTGTAAGAAATGGGATGTTTTCAGGGCCTGATGGTCATTCCTTTCACATGGGGGAGCTGTAGTTTGTTTTTTTACAGTGGTTTCCTTGGTGGAGCCCTGGAAGATACCACTTTGTAAACAGTTATAAGGCAATTGATCCTTTACAGCCCTGGATGAGAGTTAGGGATAGGTCAGGTTTTGCCTGTGACTCTGCAGATTCTGCAGAGGCTGCACTCGTTCTGAGCTGAGTGCTAACAATGCTGAAATCAGAGCAACATCTCCTCTTGTCTTTTAATGGGGTCCAGATCTCAGTTTCCTGTGGTGTTTGGAGCATGTCTGTTTCCTGGCTGGCTTGTTCTTTTTCTTTGCAAGCTAGGATGTCAATTGATCATTAGTTAAATGTGCCTGGAGGGACAGAAGTGTTGGAACATTGAGTTTCTGGGTGGTAAAGTCCTTACTTGGCTCTGGCCCTCCAGCTCCTCAGGTAGACAGTCTGGACAAAGCAGGGAAAGGAGATGTCATCACATTTGAAATAATTATTTTCCAGTGACAGAAAGTTTTGGATTTCTGTCAAGAAAATGAGGGGAAAGCAGAGCTCGTCATTATTTTTCATAGATACTTTGGCCATTTTTTCCCCCTCTTGAGAGATAATTTTGAATTGTCACGACAAGCTATCAGGCTGCATCCCAGGTGGTTCCTTCTTCTGATGTTGCCCAGAGTTACGCTGGTGCCCCAGGGACCTTTCTGTTGGCCTTCTCCTCTGTGACCTTCCACCAGGGCAGTCTCTGCTGTGCTGCCTCACGGCCGCCTCGCCACTGGAGCAGCACAAAGATGTTCAGCTCCATCTCCCAGGAGGCACAGGAGCACCAGACCACATGCAAATGATTCTGCTGGAAAAGAAAAAAAAAAAAAGACAGGGAAACTTTCCATTCCATTTTGGTTATTTATTCACTTTTGACTGAAAGCCAAACTTTTCTGAAGAAAATAAACAGTTTTCTTGAAAACTTTCTATTAATTGCAAACCATGTTTTCAGCAAAACCCCACTATCAATAGTTTTGTGTCTATCCTACTTTAGGTCTTTCAAAGGAGGAGACCTTTAAAGCCCACATACTGTTTTCCAGTGGGAAAATCTGTGAAAAATGGAGCAATTGTCAAGTTTCAGTGATTATCTGCACCTCCCACTGCCCTGCGAAATAGCACTGGGCCCAAAGTGAATCCAACAGCTTTATATTTGTGGGCCAAGCAGACCAGTTCACAATCTATCTAAAAAGACTCTCTCAGCCTCCCAGCAATCTGTTAATTAACCACTGATAAATGGTGGGCTTAATCCTTGGTGGGGGAGTGGGGAGTTTAATCCCACCACTGTCTGGCGCGGCCCCTGGGGCTGCACAGCTGTACAGCTGCTCTGGCACCACATGTGCTGGTCCCGTATGGCTGTGGGTGTTTGCCTTTATGGGGAGCAGGGAGGACACAGCTTTACAGTAAATCCAACCCCTGCTGCTCTAAAAAGCTGCCTGTTTTTAGCAGTGAGAGTCCCAAGGAGAAGCATATTTGCCCAATTGAAGGAAAGTCTATTTTTTCCTGGTGACAAGCATCTAAATCACTCTGGGACGTGCCAGATATCCCGATGCTGGCGTCGACAGTTCCCAAGGCTTGGCTCCACCTGGCCACCTAAATCCTGAGCCTGGGATCTCCCTCTGCAAATCTGGACAATACTCAGCCTTGATGGCCTGAGTGGTGCCAGACCTAGAGCCTCTGCTTACTTCCCGCTGGGAGCTCTCCCAATAAAACCCTTACTCACTTGGGAGTTTAAAACTGCTTGTTGAACTACCTTTGTCTGCAGCTGAGACCGGGGTTCCTGCATTTGTGCTGACCTTGTTCCTGTCTCCTGCCTGTCCCTTAGCTGCCTGTCTCTGCCGGTTTCCTTCTCTTCCGGAGGGCTGGGCACAAGAGTGTGCACGCTGCGGCTGCCTCGTCCCCTTGTGCCCTCCCAGGCTGGAGATGTGCCGAGGAGCTGCTCTGTACCACTGCCCTGTGCGGGTCCTGCCAGGCTTGGTGTGGCAGCGTCCCCCAGGGTGCTGCTGGTTTGTACAGAGAGGAGAGAAGAATAGATGGTGCAAGCCCAGCTGAACAATAGGCTTTGTCCTGCCCCTGCTCTCCCCTGAGACCTGTGCTCTCACTGGAGCAAACCCAGTTCTGTCCAACTTCATTTAGGAGCTGGTAGGCTTGGGTCCCTTCCTGGTACAGTGACACACTTGTTACCCCTTTTCCTTGCTGGAAGGGGTTTTGAGGGAAGATGTCTGTTTTGCTCCCGCTCTCTCCCCTCACTGGCAGTGCCATCCTTGTGGGGACGAGCCAAGATGAAATCTGCTGTGGTTGAAAGCTGGCAGCTGCAGGGATTTGTATGCAGAGGGGCTGCATGTGCATCTCAGTGGGGTTTTTTTCTGCCACACATGCTGGCCTTGAAGAACTGACTTTGCCTGTTGTTGACTTCAGTTGAGCTGCTTTCCAACAGTGTCTGTAACCACTGAAGATCCTGTTTCTATCTGGGAGTACTCCCTTCTCTTCTTCCCTTTTCCCTTTTCCCCCTCCACATCTCTCCATTTTAAATCTATGGAGATAGAAAGGCTCAAAATCTCTGGAAAGCAGGTCTTCAAAGCTCCCTCCTCTGGGGGGAATTGCAGATCTGTGCTCTTTACTGAAGCCCCCATTTTCTTGCTTCATCGAGGCTGCTGCAGGGCTTGTGGAGTGACAGAGGCAGCCTGCCCAGCCAGCACCTGGAGCTCTGCTGGCAAGTGCAGGTGACAGCAGGGTCACAGTTTTAGGGTAGCATGTATAGCTGGGATCCTCCAAGAGGCTTGAAAGCATCGTTTAAATCTTGGCTGTCAGCAATGCTCTGCTTCACCAAATGCTCATGCCCTTTAGCTGGAGTATTTTCAGGGCTGATTGGTGCTAAACACATTGCATTTCACTTGAACAAGTGAAGTAATGTCACTATGGTATTTAACCCATGATGAGTTTTGTTCTGCTGTTTTCTTCCTGTGAATATTTAAAATTTATATAAAGTATGTGTATGTGTGGTTGGACCTGTACTAGGCAGTTGGGGAAAAAAGAGGGTTTTACAGTCAGGAAGGCCGGCAAAGCACTGAATAGTATGTGGAGATTGCATAGTAGTTATGGAAAGTCAACTTTCAATTCAAAATTATCTGCCTTTTTTTTTTTTTTTTTTTTTTTTTTTTTTTTTTTTTTTTTTTTTTTTTTTTTTTTTTTTTTTTTTTTTTTTTTTTTTTTAGGAAAAACATGACCTTACAGCGATATACCAGTGATTTATTTGTCCAGTCAAAAGTGCTTTGATTTTGGAAAGCAAGGGCAGAATACGCAGCGAAACTCACAGGAATCACACAACTACCAGCCATCCACAGGATGAAGCATGCCTGTGCAAAGCATTCATTAATTTTACTGTACTCACAATCTGATTGGAAGTGGGTCAGGCAAACAAAAGGGTCTCATTTTGGGTAAAGAAATAATTTTCTGTGAGTAATTAGTATATGTATTCATGGGTAAAGCATTTTGCAAATGTTATCCGCTATGTAAACATACTCATAACTGTTATTAATGGAATAAGGAAATATTTTGACATACAGCAGTCAAGATGAACTTTTCCAAGTCATAATGTTTTCTATAGAGGAATAAGAATGTGGAGGGACTATCCATACATACATACAGAGAAGGAAGGTGGTGCTTCAGCCAGCTGAAGTGATATCAATAAGGCTGTAATTTTCATCTTTGTCCCACATACCTTTGTGATCCCAGCAGGACGATAGCAGGCGAAGGCTTGCTTCCCTGTTTCCCCATGGCTGCAAGGAGGAGCAAGGCAAAAGGCTGTTTGAATGTTCACAGGAATGTTTTCAGTCAGACGTACCACACAGCTGGCTTGGACCAGCTGCTCTCCTGCCCTTGCAGAAACTGGGTGGTTGGCCCTTGGAGCTGCCTCTACCCTGCCCAGCCTCCCTGCTTGCAGCCTGGATGCTGACTGCTGGGTTGTCACCCCCACCTGCTCCCACAGGAAAAGGAGCAGGGTTTTGGTGTTTGCCAGCACTGACATTTTTAGGAAGGCATGTACTTTCTTAGGAGGTGTACTATTTTTGGTCAGAAAACTGGAAGCCTTCAATAATGTCTGCCTCAATAATGTCTGATCTGATAGGAGTTTCTTTTTCTTTTCCTTGTCTTTTCCTTGGGATGTGAGAGAGTGGGGAGGCTTCAGTAACTTTCTTTTATCTTCTACAGGCTCTTGAGTTACTTTTCAATTATTTTTTTTAGTACAAAATCAGTTTTTCCTTTGCAAGAAAGATTTTTTTTTTTCCTGATACCTTGAGTCTAACTGCTGAGCATAGAGAGCTGACTCTTGGAAGATACGTTGCTAAAGCAGAGCAGGGAACTACAGAGAAAACTCTGTCCAAATGTATCTTAGTGCATGAAGGTCAACTGCTAAAATGTGTATGAGAGCTGTAATAATATATTTCACTGGGATGGGACCATGATTTTCTTCTTGGGCTGATTTCCCTCTGCTGGCAGCACAGAGGAGAGCGGGTTCCTGGCCGTGGGCATGGCTGCAGCTCTCCATCAGCTGCCTCGGGGTGCACAGCGACTGGCCCCACCGGTACCAGTACTGGTAGGGGGGAGTGTGGGTGGAGGACATGCCTCACTGCCCCTCCTTGCATCACGGAGGGAAGACAGTGCATCTCACATCCCCAGTCAGACACGGGCTCACAAGGAAAAAAAGATTTTGTGTAGAAACTTCTCTGAAATGGGACTTGAACTGCACAACATTAAAAGATTTCCAACCACATCTGCATTTTCAAAAGCTGATATATGAGTTTGAAATACTACCTTTTATACGTACAGTTCTAAAAATTCCGTGGTTTCAAGTCTTGAACGTGGGGGAAGGAGGGGAACTTTTCCTTTTTCTTAGCTTTTCCTTCTCCTTTTTCTTTCCCTTTCCCCTTTTCTTTCTCTTTCCCTCCTTTTCCCTTTCTTTCCCTTTTGCCTTTTCCATTTCTTTCCCTTTTGCCTTTTCCATTTTTTCCCCTTTTTTCCCTTTTATTTTTTTTCATTTTTCCTCTTTCCTTTTTCCTTCTCCTTTCTTTTTCTTTCTTGCTACAGAAACAATTTGCCTAATTGACTGAAGATTTCTAAAATGTTTCTTTGCCCTAAAGCTTCCATCTCTGCTGGAACAAAGAGCCCATTGCTGGGATGGGCTGCGTGCTGCAAGGTGGTGCAAGAAGGGTGGGCACAGGAGTAAGTGATGGCAAATTTATGAGGTCCCACCTTATAAATTTATGTTTAAGGCAATAAAAGTGGTTTTAAGGGTGTATCTATATGTCTATAACCCCATTTCCTCTGTTAGCACAAGAGTCCTCTGAACCACAGAGCTCATGGAAAGGCACTGAGGTCAAAACCACTTCAGAGGGATTTTTAATGGCCATATAAGCCAACCTGGGATAGTGAGACTCCTACTAGCACGCCTAGAGAAGGAGCTACCTTATCTCCCCACTGTGGTGATAAAGTCCAGCTGCCACAAAGAAAAAGCCACAAAATATTTGTATATCTAAAATGAAAAATCCCCCAGACCTTGATAAAACAGGGTGGCCAGTAGTAGTCTGGCTCACATGAGGCAATCTTCATCATTCTGCTTCAGCTGATGAGAGAGAGTCCTTTTGATTAACAGTAGCGGTGTTTTGGGGGTCAGACAGAGCTCACCCAGATTTAGCCACCTAAGTGTTAGTCCACTACTTTATCTCAGCAACTTGCTGCTCTTGATAGCCAGCTGATACAATGTGCTCAGCATGTCACTGGAGGTGGGATGGAAAGTCCCATGGAGGTGTCTGGTGACCTCTGATTTTAGATGGCCAAGACCAAATGCTAAACTTCCACTCTGGTGGAGCATAAGTAACTTGGGGTGACTCGGCTGCCTGATGAAGGTTGGTCTGATCAAATCACGAGCCATAGCTTTGACTACATTCAAGAGATCCCATATGAATGTTTATTAAGGAAAAAATAAAAAAAATGTGATTGGATCTAGAGGCTGCATCTCTTGAGTGAGCCTTGGAAGATCTGTGTTCCTTTCTAGTGGTCTCGTAGACCAATAGGTGACTTTGTCCAGGTCACTCTGGCCATGATGCCTCCCCACCCTCTGTATGGTCAGAAAAATCCTCCTGGTCACTAAGCTTCAAACAGCAGCTTCTATTTAATGGCTGAGAAGCACCACCTGAGAACTAGTGGTTGATTACAAAGAAAACATCGACCTCCAGGCTGAGCCCCTGAGCACCACAGCTTGGACTTCCAGAAAGGGAGCAAAAACCATGTCACAGGCAGTAATTAAGTACCAGCTTTCTATAAAAATCAGCCCCATTTTTCCTTATAGTTTTTGCCTTTCAGAGAGAAGATGTGACCTTTACTCAGGGCTCTGCCCTGTGCAGGCGAGGGTCCATAGGTGTAGCCCCTCACCCAGCTCTGCCCAGATTCAGGCTGGCAGCAGGCAGGGGAGTCCTGAGCCCAGGCAGCTGTCAGCTTTGCAGGATTTACCCTGTGAAATGGAGCTCGGAGACATGGCTTGGAGCTCTCTCTCATCTTGCCGGGCAAGATTCACACTGCAGACCACACTATTTTTAATATCAGGCTGGGGATTTAACTCAGATTGGAGCAAATCTGGGCTGGCAACCAGCCCTCCCATAAACACTCAAGGTTCTTAGCTCTCTCATAGCTTTGTGGAGGGTGCCGGTGTGGGGCTGCCCTTATCAGGCAGAGGGCAAAAACTGCAGCACCTTGTGATACAAACCTCTCTCCTTTATCACACCTGTGTGGAGTTTTGCTGGACTGTCCATCTGTCTCACTTGCCTTGGCTTGGACCTGCCAGAGCACCTGGAGCACTGCATGGGAGGGTAGGTCCTGTTAACCAGTTTTAATAGCTGCTGCTACAGAGGCAGGCTGACAGTTGCTGGAGAAGCCTCTGCTTTTGCCCCCCTCCCCTCTGCCGTGGGCTAGCTGCTTGGTGTGAGGAGCCAGATTTGTTCTATTAAAAGTGTTTTCCCAGACAGAGGGAAGTTCTCATGCACTCTGCCCCAGCCGCCCCTGACCCGCACTGGCTCCGATGTGAGCAGCCTTTTATTCAGCACGGCTTGGTGATTGGAAGCAGACCTGAGCGGGAAACCCACCTGCGCTCACCCTGAAGTGCATGAGGGTGCTGAGTGCGTTTGGGACAGGCAGAAGTGATCTCAGTCCCAGGGCTGTGAGGGGAGAGCCACCATCCCAGCTCCTCGGGCCAATAGGACCATTTGGGCACTTTTCGTTGACGACCTCTGGGCTACGGTGCAGGTTGTAGCCTCAGAGAGCCTCTCCAGTTGCCTGATAACTCTTGGAAGCAGCAATGATATTAGCAGGTGAGTTGAAAATGGGGTTTTCCAAGGTCTTAGGAACAGAAATTTAGAGGGTTTGCAAAAGCCTGGATTTAGTTCTGTGGGTTTTGCAGCTGCCCTGGTGTCACCTGGGTGAAAACACCTGAGCTGCTTCCCTGTGTCGGGTCAAGGGTGGTGGCTGCAGAGAGGAGCATCAGGTTGGTGCGCTCCCCAGTTCTGCAGAGCTGGCATGTTACAAGGTGCTTGCTGGAAACAATTTTGCTATCAAAAACCCACTGGGATTTTTTGAAACAAGACTTCAGAAGAAAACATCTGGCTATGCTATTTTAGACAGAAGGATTTGGGAGTAACTATAGCTCCAAGATTCATTTAATAAAGGAAAACTTTAGTATGCTGGGTCCCACTCTAGCGAGAAAATAAGAAACCTCACATTTAAAGTGTGTCAAAGTGTCAAAAGAAACCTGAAAGGTGTGAATTATTTGTGAGGCAATGCTGGGCAGGCCACACTGCAGTTAAGCTCAGCCAGGTACAAGCTAATGCTGTCCCAGGATGGAAAAAGAGAGCTGCAGGGAATGGCATCACCCATGTGTTTATGTAGGTGAGACACCCTAAACTTTATCACACTCCCTCTGGGTCCCATCACTGCAACCGAACTTGGGAGGTGACATTCAAGTGTGTAAGCTATGTCCCCAGTAAAATGTGTTTGTGGAGCCAGTGGGCCATAATTTTAGCAGCAGAAATTTAGGCATAAAAGGAGAATTCTGCAGCAAGCATCTCTTAGCTGGCTGGTGAGCAGCAAGCCTTCTAGCAGGAGGCAGTGGCTGGAGCACAGGGCAAGGTGCCAGGAGCTTGTGAGGTCTCACAACAGTGGGAAACAAAATTATTTTCTCAGTGCCACAGACTGCTGTGGCAACAAGCAATCACTTCATTTCCCTGCATCTTTTCATAGTTAGGCAGAAAGATTTGCTAGTTTCTGAAGCCAAAATATTTTGATAGTAAAATGTTTTGTGTTCTCACATAATTTTGACAGGATCTGGATTCTGGGAGTTATTTTTCAGAGTGACTTACAAAAGGCAGACTCAGTTTCTTCCCAGAGAAAGCTCTTATCAGGGAAACACCCCTCCGATGAATTTCCTGTACAGGGACATATCCTGAGAAGTGGATTTAATTTTCCCGTTGTTTGTGACATCTAATTTAGAAAGAGAAGGAGAATTTTCCATCTTCCGGCATTTAAACATTCCTTCACATAAACAAATCGCACTGGCCCACTTTCAAGACTGCCTTCTGATTCAGATGCCCAGTGAGGGTACCACATCACAGAGGTTTATTTGAACTCCTCACAAGCTGTCTTGCATCAATTCTCATTTGGAAGGGATGCCAGACAGCGCTTTTAGCCCCAGTTCATTCTGGGATGATTGATGCACCAGGTGATTAAGAAACTTGACCAAGGTCATATGGTGAATCTGTGTCGGAGCAGAGGTTGGCATTCAAGATTAAATTACTGCCCTAATTTCCAGTCATCTTTCCTTGTTTATATCCTCAGTCATTGCTGCCTTTTCCTCTCATGCAATAATGGCTGGATTAACTTGTTAGATAAATGTCCACTGAAGTAACAGTTAATTTCATGTGAGAAGTCCAGGATGTGACACTTAGACCATAAAGAGTTTATGGGCAAAATTCCTGGGAAATTCTGCACTCTCTTCATTCCTGCAATGGTACTCAAGGCTCTCTCCTCTAAAGGACAGCAACAACTACCCTTGTGTGAGACAAAACCTCTCCCTCAATCTCCTGGTGAGCCGGAGCTGCTGTGGCAGCTGTGGTTTATGTCTCTCCCACAGCCCAGCTTTAGGGTTAGTAACTAACCATGAGCTGGTGCTTTCATGACAGGGGACCTCTTCATTATGTCATTTGGCAGATGTCACCCTTAACAGTCCACATATTACTCCTAATAGCTGCACCTTGCACACCGCAACAAATTACAAATGGTTGTCTGAGGTTAAAAATGTGGATCTCAGGGCATTTATATAGAGACTTCTACGCGTCCCTTCAATGAAGAATGTTGCACGGTGTACCCATTAGTTTTATTGGTCATATTGAGTGAAAATTTGACAGCCAAGGCAAATTCCTGCCCATTAGCTAGGAACACGGTTACTCCTGCAGTGTTTTATAAACCTCTTTTGGCAATGGTACAAAATGTAGAGAAGTTATCGAGGCACATTCCCTGCAGCTGTTGTAATCTTTACAAACTGATTTCTTATTTTACCAGGGGAATAAAAATAATGATATTCACCATAATAACAATGATGGCAATGATGACATAGTTATTGTATTTTCATCAGAGGATGTCTAAGCACTCTATAAACTACAGCTAAGGCTCAAAATAAATAAGCCTGCAGGACATATAAGTGTTGTAATGTATTTTGCATGGTCCCATTAGGCTACAGGAAAGATAGAACAAATCCTAATTTATCAACTACCTTAACTTTAAACTGTCTTCTATTTATATTGTTTAAAATTGAAATATTCCTCTCCTCCCCCCCCCCGACACTTTTCAGAATTACAGTTTCCATCTTGAAATATTTTGAAAAATCAAAAGTTCAGTCAGAAAGCATGAGAGTATGTGGGAGATCTCTTCAAACCTTTTTTGTTGTTTTCAACATATCTACTTCAAGGCATGAAAAACAGGTAATTTCTGATTTTTAAAACGTTGCTATGAAGTTAAATAAAAGTAACTGAATGCTTGAACCCACTCGTGGACAGTTCTTTTTATCCAGAAAACACTTTCATTTAGAACTACTATAAAGTTGATTTTTTTTTTTACAAAAACCTGGAAGTGGTTCCTGCTTATCTCCTTAATTTCAGACAAAATTATCTGCTAAAAGAAAAAGGTTTTCATAATTAATTCACCTCACCTGCAAATCCCTGGATTTTTTTTGATACTATCTCTATTTAAATTATTAAATACGATAATATTTCTCATCTTGTCATGTATTTTTGCAATGTATTTTTCCTTTACTGTTCCTTTAAGCACTGATCATGTAATGATGTACATATGCAGTTATACACTATACTAACTGATGACATGCTGTTCAAATTGAATACTCATGAATATAGCTTGCAGTGTATACAAAACTGCTAGTAGAATCCAGGTTATTAATTTTCTCAGATGGATGATTTAGGTATTCAATACATTATGAGAGAGAATAAAAAACCCCTCAAACCCTATAAAACAAGAAAATGTGTTTGCAAAAAAGAGACCACCCCTCTCCAACAGTTCTAATAAAAAGTAGCAATTGCTGTAAAGCCATAGACAGTAAGTGAGGCTGGCCAATTGGAACTAATAATTACATATTTCCCTGTAAATGACTTGCCCAAGGTCACACTCCAAATCAATGACAGATTCGATAATTTAACCCAAGAGTCCCAAAACCCAATATCCTGCTCTCATCACTAGAAAACCACTGAACAACTGCCTTCCAATCTGGGTATGATAGATGACGTAAGGAGAAAAACTACAGATGTTTCAGGTTTTTTTCCCTGCGCACTGCTGATTTATAAAGAATTTCTGTTTTCCTTGGTGTAGGGTAGTAAATACATAGACAATTTTTCTGTAAAAATGTCTTGAAATGTTGTCAGAAGCTGCTGGGTCTGCCAGCTAAAAATGACATCTGGGACTACTGTGAGAACTACTAATGTTGTGTGGGCTTCCTTTCCTTGCTTGAAGAGTAATTTGTGTGGCCAAGCTGATAAATACCCAAGTAGTAACTGAAAAACTATTGTTTTTTTTCTCACTAAGGAAATTTCTTAAATATTTTTTCCAATCTGCTGGCAATATCTTCATATTGATGTAAATCTACATCAGACTAGATGCCTGTGTCTGCCCAATGTGATCTGCATGAGCTAGTTAATTGTGGCTCTTCTGCTGTCCTGTACCTGCTCCCGATTCTGCTCCTGGGTGATGTTACCTGTTTATCACTTCAGTGAGACAGTTTTCAGTGTAGCCAAGAGTTTAAGAAACAACAGGTGATTTGAGGTTCTCAGTCAGAGGACATCTTGCCCCCATGCGTCTTAGAGGTCCATGTGTTCACTGCTTTCTTAACTTCAGGGCAGCACAAGATGTCTCGAGGCAAGTATGCACAACAAGTAATCCTTTTGGAGGAGCATGGACAGTCATGGCTCTTTGTTGCGTCCTTTTAAACCATGACCATTGTACTGCCGTTCTCATATCTCCTGGAGAGGCCAGGAAAGCATTCTCCTTCCCCTCAAGGCTCACGATGACCTGACCTTCCCAGATTACCATTACCCACACTATCCAGCCTCTGTGTGTAGTTAGACTGTGCTTTCACTGCCAGTTCAGAAAGCTGAACTTCTGCAGAGCCCAGCTTCCTACCCTTCAGGAGCACACATGATGGTGATTTGTCAGTGTCACTGGTACTCCACCACCTACTCCCTTCAGGCTTTCTCCATCTGGCCCTGGTAATTTACTGCACCAGAGGGTCTCCGGAGGCCCCATAACTCCTTCCCTGAGACTCTCTTAAGGTTGTGAAGGGAGAGCATCCCAAAAGGCAGAGGGGGCAGATTTTCCCTGTGAGGCAGTGATAACGCTGACCCAGTTCACCAGTACCTCACAGGTTTTGGGCTTAGGGCTGTCCAGTGCCAGTGATGTGGGGAAAAGTACCAAATTGGCAGAAAGCTCTTCCTCATGCAGATGCAGCTGCTCTCAGAGCTTGGCCACCTTGGAGGTGGGGATCAGAAAAGGGACCCCACAGATGTGCACCATTCAAGCCCAGAACCAGGCTACTGTTTCCTAACTGTTCTCTTCAATGAGTCCTCGTAACCTTGTTACTGGCCAGGGCCAGTGGGGACCTTGCTTTAGGAGAACTGAGTGGGGTCTTTTCTTGCCTGACAACTGAATCTATTCTAATTGTAATTCCCTGAACATGTACTCTCTGAAGGGCAGGGAAAAGCTTTTGCTGCTTGAGGTTAGGACTCAAAAATTAGCTAGTGTGCTCCAGGAGGGTGAACTCGAGGAACACCTGCTGTAGGAGGCTTCCACAAAAGTAGAGATGGCAGGAAAATTGATGACAACCTTGCAGCGTACACCTAGAGGAGGGGCTTAAGGATAAGCTTGTGGTGTGGGTTTTGGAGCTTGCAGAACATGCAGCAAATTCAGCACCACATCTTCAACCAGCCTTGGCGGTGTGGAACGAGGTGACAGTCCCTCAGCTCAAATGGAGGAATGAAATCATTAGGATACACCTCTATACACCCAAAAATGCTGCAGGGCAGGTCCTGAGCTCCCACCACTGCTGCAGGGGCTCCTTCTCCCCCTCGAGGCTTCAAGTGGTCCCAAGGGAGTGGGCATAGTGCTTTTTCATTCTACACACAAAATTAATTTTTCACTCAGAAATTTGTCTTTTTCTTTTAAAATTCCAATGGGAAATCCAGAGGTTGGTGCTTCATTTTTACATTCACTTTTTTGTTTTAAAACATTACAAAGAAACTCAACTTTAGAAAATATTTTTTAGCCAATTTTCCTTTGGAGTGGTTTCAACTTTGGAATGTATACAGTGGAGTGAGGAAAATAAAATTAGAGCCTTTCAGTTTTATTCATTCTATTGCAATTAATGGTGAGAAAATGAACAGGAAAAATGAGTTTTGAAATACAAAAATATTTTGAGTCTTTGGAAAAAATAGGTATAAATCTACATCTAGTCTGTCATGGGTCAGCAGTAAGCCATCAGAGGAGGAGGTCTCTGAGCCATTTGCTGTTACAGATGGTCTTTGGTGCTTGCTAGTGCCAGAAATATTGGAGGACCGTGAAGCAGCCCATGGCAGACCTGGTAAACACAACACTTTTCTGCCTCCTGTGACTAGATGCATGTCCTGAAGGAGAGAGTTGATTGCTCTTGTTGTCTTCTAACACTGGCTACATTAACAATAGCTTTAACAATTTGTGATGGGTTTGCCCTTGGCTGGGGGCCATACCACACACTCACTCATGCAATTCCCCCCCCCCCCACTCGAGGATGGGGGAGAGAATTAAAGAGGTAAAAGGAAAAAAGGACTCGTGGGTTGAGATAAGGACAATTTAATAACTAAACTACAATAATATTGAAAACAACACTATATACAAATATACAAATGAGTGATACACAGTGATACTGTCCCCCCACCCCATGACCAAGGCTCAGCCTGTTCCCTGCTAATGATCCCGGAGCAGGGAGAGTCTCGAAACCACGCTCACGGAACAGAAATAACGGTCCGAGCATCCCAGACCGAGAGCTGGAGGGGTAGGGGGGAAGGCCTTGGGAGCACGATCACCTGGAGCAAGATGACCGAGAGACAAAGATATCTGGAACCAAAAGGGATGATCTTCTGGAGGGTCCTCACCTATACACTGGGCATGACGTGTATGTTATGGAATAGATTATTGGCCACTCTGGATCTCAATCCCAAACCTAAGATCAAATCCTGGGCTAGTAACTGGGGCTGTGCTCCCTCCCGGCTTCTCCTGTTTGCAGACAGCCAGAGAAGCTGAAAGACCTTGGCAGCTGCATAAACAACACGTTTTATCAGCTTTCTTCTGAGCACAAATCTAAAACACAGCCTCTTGCTAGCTATTATGAAGAAAGTTAACTCTGTCTCAGCTTAACCCAGGGCACCATTTGTTGCTCCTTTTAGTGCCTTCCCACTCTTCTAGTAAGAATAACCATTCCAGTGCACTACATGCTGTTTTCTGCAGGTTATGGCATGGCCATTTGAGTCTTTAGACAATATGAAGTTGTGCAGAGCAGCCAGGTTCTGGGCACAGCTCTCTGCCAGTGCATATATTTTGTTGGTTTTTAAAGTAGCAGGAGAGTCTGGGAAGCAGAGCAAATTTTGGTCCCTCATCTAAGTCTTGTGTGTATACAGATTTGCTATCGTAATTAACATGATAAGGACTGTTCTTTCTCAGTCTGGCTGTAGGATTTAAAATAGGCACTGTTATCCCAGTCTCATAAAACTCGTAAGGCCAAGTCTTGCTCTTGGATATCTGTGTGAATTTCCCACTGATGGTAAAATGACCACACTCTTAAACAAAGTTGAGAAAAAAAGGTTGGAGATAAAGACCTACCCAAACTCCAGCATTCAGAACCAACATCTTGCTCCCCTTTTAATTTGCTCTTTCAAAAAAGAGCCTACAGCCAGTCAATGAAATTTCTCCAGTGTAGAAATCCTGACTGGGAGAGGAAGATCAGATTCCTGGGTCAAACTTCATGGCTTCACAGTTTGGAGGTATTTTGACCTGGGCTGTCAGAAGAGCCCAGGCTAAGACACTGTGATCTAGCATTTAATCTTTGCCCGAGGAGCATCTGGAGCTGAAATCCTCTTCAGACTAATTTTTTTGTTTGAAAAAAAACAGATATGTTTATGCCATAAAGTACAATGGAAAACTCTGAAACTTAAACAGACCCATGGCCCCTGTATGTGTTCTCTAACACGCTACGCATTATGAGAAGAAACACCGTGGGCAGCCCTCCTCCCATCGCAATGTGTCCAGCTTGTGTCAGGTGTGCAGAACAGCTCACTCCAGGAATGCACTATTTAAACTTCACTAGAAACATAACACCAAGGACAAATTAGCTGAAGTTTCATTAGTTTGGGCTTTCTGTGATATCAGTAGGAGATATCACCTGATAAGAGGCTGCTTTGCAATTTGATCCTGCATTTCTCTTTAACATGTGCCAAGGCAATGCTTGGAGAACACAAATCTCTTAGCAGGCAATTTACTTGTGCCTTGCCAGGTCCATCTGCAGGTTTCTCTTTTCCACTCAGAATTATTTTAACATCAAAAATGCCACCTGGTCCTCCTTGAGAAAAAGCCAGCATAGAGTAAGCAGCCAGCAAAGCTGTTCCATAATCCATCGATCTTCCTTTTAGCAATGGTGTCCTAAAGGAAGCAAAAACTGGTAGATGAATGCCTAAAAGTGGGATGTGAGCCCCTCAGCCCCACTTTGGGAATGTCTTTCCTTAGTCACTTGTAATTACACTACATTTTCCATCACAAGGGATGAAAAGCCTGTCCACGCCCCTGACACACTTCTCTACTGTAACAAATTTGGAAAGAAACAACCAGACAGTCCGTGAAGTTTGGAAATTACTGGAGAGGTAAGAATGAAATTTAATCAAAGATGGTGAGGATAGATGTGGAGTGCCAATAACATGAGTTGTTTAATGTTTGTGGTTCACACCTGCTCATCTCACCTCAGCATCACCATTTGGCTGGCTTTTGCGCAAAACAGCAGAAAACACAAACAAGTCTTCCCTCAGGTTACATAATTTCTCAGATCTAGAAGCAGGCATACACCATATTTGCAACCAAGTAGTAATTTCACTGAAAAGTTTTGATGAAAATGTTGAACCTGGTAACAGGGGAGAAGTTTTGAAGCTGGCACTTTTGAAATAAATTATTTCATATTGCTATTTCCATGAATTTCAACTTCCAGCAACTGCTTAGGCTCAGTGCTTGCAGCATGGTGTGGCATTAGCTTATCTTGTACATTTTTTCTTTTCACTTTGATGCAAAATCGTGTTTATAAAAGAAGCGGACAAAAAGATTGCTTTGGTCAGACTTGGTGTTCCAGCAGGGTGATATGCTGGAAACGTAGTGAAAGGTGATGGCTGGTGTTTATTTAATAAAAGAAACCAAACTACAGCCACAAATGTAGATAAGTTACAGCTCCTAGCTTTAAGATTTATTGGTTTGGGGGAGAAAACCAGAGGTTTTTCCCAGGGTTATTTTTGCTATTGACACTACATTCTTTCAAAAATATAACTTTGGAGAGAAGACTTTTTTCACTCATCCTTTTAGATGCACATGAGCTATGCACTGAGCACCATCCTTCCCTGTTGAGCTGGATCCCAGTTACAATGGGGACCCATTTCTCTCCTAGAGAAAAAATTTACCTATTATAGCTCCAGATTAGGTCTCTTAGGTCTGAATGAATCTCTACTCATCTGGATCTAACAAACATTTCTATGTGTACTGACAGGATGCAATGCTCTGGTAGGAATGATGTCGATGACACATAGCCTGATCTGGTTAGCTGGTGTAGAGAGCTTGCTCTGTGCAGCAGAGGAGCCCACCTCTGCCATAAGCACCTTGCTATGCTGCAATCGGAATTTTAATTGCAGTATTTTTTAGCTTTCCTTTCTGCACAAACAGCAACCCCTCTATAATCTAGCTACACAAGCAGCATTTGTTCTGAATTCCTAAGGTCCACCAGGCAGGATGCATCATGCCAAGGAAAGGGGAAAGAGCTAGCTCTTAAGCTGAGGAGTTCTTGCAGAGAACACCCTGTTTAACTCTTCTTAGCCTAGAGTATTACTTGCTGTTAAAAAAATATCATAACCACTTATAATAGTGCAATAATAATGCAGGCTACCTGGAAAGAAGCAGCTCTATCAGAAAAACAGGGCAAACCAACAAAAAACCTCCAAAACTCCCTCCTTAACCAATTTATGTCCCTCTCATTTCACCCTCCTGTTATGAGGGTGCCCAATGCCAACTTCCTCTCTTTTACAGCTTAACCTGATTAACTTCATAAATAATTCAGCCGGCACAAATCGGCAGTGCTGTAGTAGAAAGCTGCTGGGTTAGCCTGGCTGAAAAGCTGGCCAAACTAGAACAAACTAGTCCTTTTACTTTAATTGGAGGTCATGTGCTCTGTAAAAATCTTTTTTTTTTTTTTGTTAGTGTTTTTGCAGCTCTGAAACCAGTATGTTGGGGGTTGGTTATTTGCTTTTGAGGGGGTGTCCTTTCTGGAAAGGTAAGAAGCTGTGTAAGAAAAGTCTGGACGAAGTGGATGTAGTAAAGCAGAGGAGCTGTCCTTCACAGCTGGATCCTGCTTCCTCTGTGCTGATTGGTACAGAATGGGAATGAGTGTGTATGCTAAAGTACAAGAAAAATAGCTGAGTGACCTCAAACCCAGACAATATCATGCTAATTATTTCACATAAATCATAGCATAAGAAACTTTGGCACACTCTGTTCAGTTAATAGGAATAATTTGTTACAGTGTATAAAAGAAAATGTTGGCCAAATTGGAGCCCTGGCTCACACAGGAGTGAATTAATTTATTAAATACAATTGTGACTGTGTATGAGCTAAAACGGAACTGTTGTTCATAACTCTGTAGTCATTACTGCTAAAATAAAGTGCATCCTCCAAAATGCGAGCTGTGGGATGCTTCACTGAGTGGTTGTGCCTCATGCAAAATTAAAAACTTCTCTCAAGTATAGGCTAGAGACTTTGTGACAGCAGCATCTCTGCAAAGGGGTCCAGCAGTTTGTGCCTCTGGTCGCACAGGGAATGCTGAGTAAATAATTTTCTTGGGCACTCTGACTCTTTTCCACTGAGACATCCGCAAAGTACTGAGCAAAATGTAATGTAAAATGGCCACCCAAAATGTAGATGTCCACTGGATGTTACAAGCATCCAGTTACAAGAGATTGACACTGGATTCAGGCACCTTTTCCCAGTTCTGCTCATTTAAAAGGGCACACAAATCCTGCTTCCCTGGGTGCAAGAGGAATCACACCACTGGAAACAATGTCTCTGTGTGCAGCCTCTGGACCTCGGGAAAGGTCCTCAGCCAAAAGCCCATCTCTCCTCTTGAGACAGTATTTGGGTGAACTTCAAGCCAGAAGAAACTTTTTTGTCAGCCTTTTTTTTCTTGCTTCTCATGAATCCAGACCTTCTTTCCAGAAAAACAAAATGAGACAATATTCACAGCCTTCTGATTTAGAGCAACCAAAGAGCCATCCAATTTCCGTCTCCTTTGCCTTAATAAGGAGAAGCATATAAATCTAGTGTTAGTGAAGTTCAGTCAACATACCCCAAAAATATCACTTTTGTCTGCTCCTTGCTTGTAACTTGTTGCTTTTTTTGCTTTTTTGGAGAGGGAAACAGAAGCATGGGGCCAAAGCCATGTCTCACAGTCAAAAATCCAGCATTTGCTTCTGGTGAAAGGAGCAAATATTTGCACCCATCAGCATTTTAACCTCAAAAGATTTTGTTTTATAATCCCAAATGGTGGAGGGAGCATTTCACGCTGGCTTTGCTGACGTACTCCAGTTTGTGTAACTCTTCCCCTGGCTGTGGATTGTTACGTTGGTAGCTTTCATCCTCACCAGCTGATCTTTTTCCCAGCGTCATGTTGATTTATTTGTCTTTGTTAGGATTCTGATAACATTTCACCAATAAATTAGTTTTAAATTAAACTTTCTGTTGTGTCTTTTATGTTGGGCCCAGTGCATGTGCTGGAAAGGAAATTTCATTTCTGAGATACTTTATTCTTCTTTTTTATCGCCCTCTTCAGCTTCGGACTCACCAGCTGTTACATTTATTTTAGTTTGGGTGAAAGTTGTGAAAGCACTGCATAAATTACAGATAAAAATTTGCTGCTAGTGAAGATGAGCAATTGCACAAAACATTTTAAATAGCCACAAACCAGAAGCAGTTGTACGTACAACTTGGTACAGCCTAGCAAGGGAACCTGTGCCTAGTTTATATGAACCCTGATAACAGAGTGAAACCCCACTGTTACTGTCACTCCAAGCCTTCCCATTTCCTTGCTCCTAGACCAATACAAACACTAGAAAGCAGCACTGAAACAGACTGGCTCAGAGCCTGGGGCCACACCCGGTTTGTCTGTATCCATTTATTTGGGTACATCACTGTCACCCCATGAGCAGGGATGCTCTCCCTGAGGGCTCAGGCAGGGCTGGGGACACTGGGAACACTGGCTCTCTTGGGTCCTGGTGGGGTGGGACTGGTCAGAGGTCCCAGCAGGACTGTTCTCCCCTTACCCGCCAGCCGGGCTCCCCAGCAGCCTGCCCTCCCCAGTATGTCCTTGCCATAGGTCAGTCTCTGCTTTTCCTCTGCTGACATGGCTGAGCAGCTTTTAATGGTTAAGCTGGGAGCAGTTTTTCACCTGCTGGGGGATCCTGGGGGAAGCAGGCAGCAATTGAGGCAGACATGCAGCAATCCAATAAAAAATGGTTTCCTTTACATAAATCTAACAAAAAAACCGAGCAAAGCAAATTCCCGCAGTGGTTTGTTACATCCCGACCTCCACAGCAGTCCAGCCCTGCTGCAAGCCTAGGCAGAGGGGAAGAAAAGAGGCATGAGATGAGATTTTGTTTTGATTGTACCAAGAGAGACTGTGTTTGCTTTTCCTCAGCATTACACTGGCCACTTCTGTGCAACAAGGGAGGAAACTGCTTCTCTCTGCAGCTCGTACACATGGCAGCAGGAGCTCCACCGCTGCACGGGGCTGCTGAGCACCTCGGGCATGCTCCGGCGGGACCCACTGAGGCTGGGCGGCCACCTTGCCGGTGGGAGACCAGACCCACAGGTTGCACTGAGGTCTTTTCATTTTAGCAGCACTCTGAGGTGATGAGAGAAGGTGAAAAATGCATGTTTGGCTTAAGTGAATTCCAAAATGGAGGATTTTATGGTATAAAATATAAAAGCACTGAGCACCATTTCTGTTGTAGTTTATTTTTGTAGCAGATGCCATTCATTCTCCCCTTGCCCCATCTTTTCAGCGCATTGTAAGCAGTAATGATGTATAGTCTTCTTGATGAAGTGCTTATCTGGGGCCCATTACTAGAATGACAGAGCCCTCAATACTCTTTCAAGGTTTCATTACCAGAATGACTGCCTTGCTTCAAGCTGATTTTCATAAATCATAATTTTCTCATAAGCTTAAAGGGAAAAAAAAAGGCCTTTTGGAAACCTGTGACCTACTTTATTGTGTGATTCCTCACCACTGGTCCAGCTGCCAGGCACAAAGGCAGAGTCACATCAGCTCATGGTTTTCTTCCAGTCGGTTATTTTATGTTATTACATTACTTTATAATCTCCTAGGTTTGAGTGGTCTTTCTAGCCTTTACAGTGCCTTGCTCAGTACTGTAACCTTGAATTCTGTGCAGACTGAAATTGGTGCCAGACCCGTGCACACAGGAACTGACTGCTTAAATCACACCTTCAGCCCTTGGGTGCAGTTTCATCTTCCCAAGGGGACAACCTGAGGAACACCTGCCTTGGCCACCCTGTCCTCCAAAGTCAGCTGGGAGGTGTCTGGTCAGATGAATGAGAGCTGTGCTCCTTCCCAAGAAGGTGCTGGGAGGAAACTCTGGGAGGACACATACCTCCTGCTAGCTCTGTGCGTCTCACATCAGCCCACTCCATCCCTGGCCTCAGAGCAGAAAGAGCATTCATGTATTTTCTTCTGTAACCCCTTATTATTTTTGGATAGGAAATCCAGAGGAATTCCTAACAGAAACATGGAGAAAAAACAAACCTCTTTGTCCTAGTCCTCAGGACAAACATTTCCAGCACCAGAAGGAAATTAGGGCTCCTGAGGTTCCCAACCTGTGCCTGCACCCCAGCACCTATGTGCAAGACACCTCATCCAGCAATGCTGGCGGTGACGTTTCCCAGAGCAGATTCTCCCCTCGTGTCCTGACTGCTTCTTACCCTCTTGCATGCACAAGCTGCCTCTCTGTTATTTGGTATTTCTTGAATCCCCTCTTCTCTGCTCGCTGTCCTGGCCCTCACTCCCTCATTGTGTAGAAGGGCCACATCCACAAACACAGGGTCACCTCCTGCTCTCAGCCCCACGTGATGGAGCAGCCACTGCGCCCACCTCCCTCCTGCCGTGGGGCGAGAGCTTACTCCCACGCTTTCCGCTGGGCAGTGTTTTCCTAACAGATAATGCAAAGAAATCAGTTTGCATCCCCCACCGACGGGGAGCGGCTCTGTGATTTCTCTCTCTGACACTGGGAGTTGTGTAACTCTGCGTTTCCCTCATGGTTTATGTCTCTTGTTTTCCCCTCTTGGCTGGTGATCGTAGCAGTCTCCCTGTTGGGGCTCACTGTTGGGGTGCCTCTGCTTTGGGATCTGCAGGGATCCTGCCTATTCCAGTGACTGCTCTTTTTCCCAGGCGTTGGGTCATTCCTGTATTAGATCTTTGTTAAATTTTGGATGTAGTTCATGTCTGAGTAACAATTTGGTCTGAGATTTTTGGATATTAGTTATTTTAAGATTTAGGAGGATTTTTTTTTTTTTTGGCAGATGAACTCATTCCATTGTACAAATAAAGGGGAATCAGAGATCTTTATGACTTTGGGATAAATGCACACAAAAATAAGGTTTTCTTTAAGGAAGAAAATGAATGTTTAAATGTTAAACAATATTTGTTTTCAACTTTTCCTAAACAGAAGCGTTCTTTTGCTTCTGAACTGCATTTTAATTTATAAATTAGCATCAGCTGTAAAAAGGTTTTTCAAAAGCTTTCCTAAAACTACCCAAATGAGCCATTTTTGGTTTCACTCAGAGTCTGTGATTTTTTTTTTTTCTCATTTCCTTACTAGAACCAAATAAAGCCCTTGGTGCTTGTATTTGCAAATCTGTGTGGTGTGAAGAACTGTTTCCCTTCTTTGCCACAGCAGCTTTCTTAACCTTGGCATCCATTTCATTAACTTTTTCTTAGCATGCAGCAGAGGGACAGCTTTCATGGCTGCACTGACCTGGAAGGGTCCTTCCAAGGACACCTCTGTCCTCCACTGTAGCTGTTGTCAGCCACAGTTCCTTCTCCTGGGCTAATCCAGTCAGATTTTTGTTGGTGGTGGCTTTTTTTCTTTCTGCTGAGGTGCCTCTTGCATGTCTATTTTTTTTTTTTATTTCTCTTTTTTTTTACTCCTGCCTTTCTTGTCTGGCTCTCTGCCAGGATTTTACAGCTGATACAGATGACTAGAGCTACACCAAACAGATAACAAAGATACGTGAATCATAGCTGTTACTGGTTTACTTCATTTTCTTTTTTCACTTTGTGGACCACTAAAAAGTTTCTAAAGGAAGCATATATTCCTGTGCAGTAAATTTTAGCCTCCTGCATAGGTCAGTTTTTAGTTACTTTTTGTGGATGCCTTTGAAATTGTGTTTCTTAAGAATCCTAGGGATTTCTAAGCCACAGGTTGAAACCAGTGGTTTACTGTGCTGAACTAGTGATGGAACCAAAAGCGATATTTGAGTGACAGGGGCACAAGGCGCCACCATTTCAGTATTGTTAAGAGCTTTGTTGCCTCAGGTTCTTCAGCAATGCCTCTTAAATATAACACTGGATCAATGGTGCTAAGGGAAGCCTTTTAAACACCAAATCAAAATGCAAAAAAAAGAACTGGCCAAGTAATGTCTTCTTGATACATTCAGCCCTCTCCATGTCAATGGGATTAATGAATGTAAGTCCTTACAGCCAATGGGAATAGCCTGTGCAAATTCACTCTAGAGGAAACCAGGTGATTGGATGAGCTTTTGCTAAAGTCACAGTATTCTCTGTTTGCACCTAGTTATAAAAATTTTTAATTGCAAACTAATTTATTCAGCTATTGTCTGTGTGCAAAGTTTCAATGAATTTTGACTAGATAGAACATTTTAATGGTCTCCATTACTTAATTGTCGAGATGTTTCAAACAAAGGAACAATTGGAACAGATTTTTTAAAGGACCAAGTTTCTAATTAATTGCAAATCACGAACTAACAAATTACCGGACCATTCATCTTGTACCCAGAGGGATAAGTGCTGCCAATTTGAGGAGGAGACGATATTTTTCAAACATAACAAAGAAGCTGAATTCCTGTTTTCAGAGCAAAACGGAACTGAGCTTTAAATGTAAAATCCAAAATTGTGTCTGTACTAGAACAGTTCTAATTTAACTGTAAAATTCAATTATCCACTGATGATACTCTCCTATTTGACTCCTTTGCAGAGACTTTCATCATTTCCCTAATACTATCTTTGGCCATCACCTGGAGGCATCTATTCTAATGACTGCTGCCACTTCTCCTCTTCATTAGTTTCCTGAGGTCCTTAGTTTTTGGCACTGATTTACAGCATTCAAGACAGGAAAGCAGCCTGAGTACCTTAACTCAGTGTCACTTGCAGACTGGTGTAGTGATAGGACAAAACACATCATAGCCCCACAGGAAATAGCTGGGGCCCCACAAAATGTTGCTTGTTCACCAGATGTGCTAGACCTGAGCAGTTAAGAAAACAAGAGGTGGCACTGAAATAAATTAGCAGCAAATTTCCACGTCTGGAATTTTAAATTAAAAAAAGAAAAACAAAACATGTTAGTTTATAACTTGTAAAGAGATACATAGAAGCATGTTAAAAAAGAGGGGAAAGATGGTTTCAATTAATTGATTTTATTTATGCTATGTTTTCTGAACACTCTTCTTCTGACATGGGGAATAACAAGTGCTGTAGATAAGTTATGCTTGGCTGTGTGTATGAATCTTGGATTCTTGGAGGTGGATGCTTCTGGAAGGGCTTTTTCCTCCCCCTCCCGTCTTTTTTACCATGCCTGGAAGGTGGCATTCATTTCTGGACCCTCCTGTGTGCAATTGGGCATGAAAGGCACCATCCTGCGAAGTACAGAGGACAGCTGGGGAACACTGAACCCTTTCCAAGTGGTGGGAGCTGAGCAGTGGAGCCGCTGCCAGGAAGGTCAGGATCACAGGGGGTCTCAGCTCCTCTCAGAAGATCAAAGGAGCAATGGCAACCTGAGAGGCTGCAACAGGGGGAAGATCTGCCTTGGACCCAGATGTGACCATGGCCATACTGTTCCTTCCCATGGGCTCTTTTTCCCAGACAAGCCTGTGAAGATAAGGATTGCTTGGCTGCCTGGGTCTGTCCACCTGCACAGGCCTGCCAGTGCTTCACCCGAGTCCCTCTGCAGTCCTGGGGGTGAAACTGGTGGCCTGGCAGAGCATGCAGTAAGTCCTGGCCAGGATGCAGCCCAATCCCTCTCATTGCATTTGGGAAAAATGGAGGCTGAAGTGTACCAGGGCATTGCCCTAGTATGGATTTGGCACACTGGCTACACTGGTGAACTATGTACCTGGGGCCATAAAAATGGACATACATTTGGTACCTATGCAGTAACCAACACTGATTTTTTTTTCTTTTCTTTTTTTTTTTTTTCCCTGCCAGGACCTCCTTGAGCTGATGTAAGAATATCAGCAGCTTTAATTTCTTTAATTTGATCTGTCTTACCTCCCCAGCAGCAGAAGCAATCTGATAGCTAGGAATATTTGGCAGGGACGAGCAGGGCCGCTCAAGCTGATTATTACTATATATATAAAATCGTTGCTATTAAAGCTCTAGGAGAGTTACTGCATTATTGTATCAGAGATTGCACACCTGCATCCTCAGCTGCTGAGCCTCAAAGCTGAATGAACCTCAGTCAGGGAAGGGTCTTCAGAGAGAAAAGTGTCTGGGGGTCCAAACTAGTGTATTTTCTCTCTTCCTAGAAGGTGTTTGGCTAACCTGTATCTGAGCCTCTTCAGTGAAGGAGAGTGGACAATCCTCTGCTGCACTGTACCGACGGATGACAAACTTTCCCCAGGATCCAGCATAAACAGCCTTTTGCTGCAATTTTAGCTGATCATTTCTTGTCCTCACTTTCAACCAGAACAATTACTCGCTGTCATCCTTATGAGAGTTTTCTGGGCATTTAGGAACCAGTCTTGCCTTGCTTTCATCTTCTCTAGGCTAGGCAATCTTCTCTAGACTAAACAACTGCAATTCTTTCTACCTCACTGGCTGTATTTTCCAAATTTCTGATCATACTTGTTGATCTCCTCTGGAATTGTCTCCAGTATATCTATATCCTTATTAAAGTACCAGCCCAAAACCTTTCTACTGAGACCTCCACACCAAACTGCAGAACAGAATAATTGCCTACTTTGTCTTACATGTGATGCTTCCATATATACAACTCAGGTATTTATGGGTTTTTTTTGCCAGGGGACTGCACTGCCAACACAAATCCAGCCTGTCGTTTGCTACATCCCTGGGACCTTCTTCTGCCATCCCATTGCTTACAAATGGCTTCCAGCTTTATAGTTGGGAATTTGATTTCTCCTTCCTGAAAGTAGCACTCTATCCTAGCAGTTACTTAAGCAGATTGGCTGTCGACCATCTTTCCAGATCATTTCTGCACTTTGATCCTCTGACTGTGATTCTCTTGTAGCCTCTCCAAGTTTAATGGTAACCACAGATTTCATCATCTGCATCATTAGTGAAAGAATGGAAACAGGCCCAGAAAAGATCCCAGAGGAATCTCACTTGAACAACTTCCTATTTGATAGGAACAATTGATAACTGTGTTTTTGGAGTGAAGTTCACCCAGTTGTGCACCCGTCCTGTTGTGATTATATTTTAGCTCATACCTAATGTGACCATGTCGGAAGGCTAAGATAAATCACATCCACTTACTCTTCTTTATTCACTACTCTTCTTTATTCAGCTACTCTGTTAAAAAGGGAAATTAAACTCATTTGACATGATCGGTTCTCGACAAACTCAGGTGGACTGCTTTTTATCACCGTACCATCTTCTAGGTATTTTAAAACTGATTGTTTAATAACTCGTTCCAGATTTTTTGGAAATCAGGGTGAGTGGTTTATAGCTTCCTGGGGTCTCATTATTCCTTTTTAAAGATCAGTACTATATTCACCCTTCCCCTGTGCTCTAGGGCTCATCCTGTTATATGTGACTCCTTTACAATAATTGCTTTACAATAATTGTTAGCATTTCACAGATTACTTCATCTTATTCCTTGGATAAGTTCAGGTGAACTTTATGAGGCCCTGCTGACTTGTATGCAGTTGGCTCATCCAAGTGTTCTTTAACTTGGTCTTTTCCTGTTTTGGCCTGCAGCCTTACCTCATTTTAAAAATAATTTAGTTAATTAGCTGGTCACAAACAGCTTTTTTAAAAATAAGGACTGAATCAAGACACACGCCAAGCTTCTCTGCATCTTTTGTTATTTGCTCTCTTTTCCTGTTTAGCAATGGATCAAGACTTTCCTTTTTCTTCCTCTAATTAAAATGTATTTATAGAACTTTTCCCAGTTCCCGTTTATGTCCTTTCCTAGTTGAAATGCCTTCTGTTCTGTATCAGCTCTGCTTGTATCCCCAATTGTTTGTCTTATTTACTTATACTTAAACTTAGCTATATGTTTGTGTTATTCCTTTCTGTGGTATCCACTTTTTAAAGTCTTCAGCAGCTGGAATCATACCTCTGTGTGCCTGGTGTTGTTCTGCAAAGGGGTAGCTTATGTTTTTAACATAGCCATCTTTTAGGATATGCTCGCTCTTCTACTCTTGCTGAAAACCTTGGTTATCTACTTGGGAGATTTTATTGTTTTTTCCACACATATTTGCGTAACTAAAATCTCCTATTACCACCATATCTCATTGTTTGGATATCTTCTACAAATGCTTGTAAAAGCATCTTCTACTTCCTATTAGTGATTGGATGGCCGATAGAAGATCTCTGTCTTAAGCTGCCCTGAGGTCGGCCGTGTCACAGCATCCGAACAAAGACTTACAGTTCTTTCTGTTCCCCTGGCTCCCTGCGTTTGCCTTCAGTGGTCAACACATCACTCCTGTATTTACATTTTTGTCTACTTCGTAGCTGATGTTTCCGATTCTCAGGCTGCAGCTAAGGAAAACACATTTTTCAGTTAGCTGAAGGCAATCCAACTCTTCTGAGTCTGCTTAAGAGGCCACTGTCAGATTATTTAATAGTTTGGGATAACTTAAACCCAGTTTGGTATAATCTCACCCACAGGCATTCTTCCATACCTTTGTGGGGCTGTTTTGTATCAACGAGCAGTTCAGCCTGAACAAGTTGATCACAATTTGGCCTAATGCCTTCTTGAAACTGTAACAAGATGCACAGACTCCTGGAGTTAAAAAGGCTGTTGGCAAAACCAAAGAGCAATCCCCCACAATGTGTAGCAGTCTCACCTTAAAGAAAAGTACACAGAGACATCATGATAGGTGAAGATTTGATACCCGTCATCATATGCTGTCACCTGATGCTCGGCTGGAACATTAGCTCTTTTTGACCTCAGGGAGAAACCATTACTCCCTCACCTCCACCAGACCCTTTCTGGAAGGTCACCCCCCGAGTCATCACCAAGCCCACCAAGAAACCAAATTCTTCCTCGGCAGGACACCAGCATGACATTAAAGGTGCACTTATGCTCCTCAGGTTACATGACATAGTTGTTCAGGATGGTTTCATCAGGGCTGAACTTGAGGCCTTGATGACGTAATCAGTGCAGGATCAGGCCAGGGGAAATAAATACATGCAGAAGCCCTTGAAGGGCTGGAGCCAAGACTACGGTTCTTGTTTGGCCTGGCATGTTGTTTGTGACCCATCCCATTGTTCTGAGCTTAATGCTTGTTCATTTCCTCTTCACTTGTGTTTTAATGTATTATTATTTTTAGTTGTGCCTTTTTTATTTTAAAGAAACAATTAAAATAAACTCCCTTTGGCCAAAGAATGTAGATCAACACAATCAGGTCAGGGGACTGCTTTTAGTCTCAGCACTGACTCTGAGGCAAACATGAATTTCAAGGTGGTAGCTTTGCCTAGATGTTTTTTGATCAATATCTGTTGTGACTTCTGGGAATGTAAATACTCATAGTGGGAATTCAGAAGGACCATTATTTTAGAGGGAAGAAGAATACTTTTGACGGAATAGCTAAGATATTCAGGGGATCTTCCTCATTGCAATACTGACGTTAGACATCCTATAAAAACCTGTAAATATTTAATTTTCCTTTACATCATTAAACTACACTGAATCACTGCAATTGAGGCTCACACATAAATTGGGGTTCTCTGTTGTGGAAGTGAAGTTTATGCTGGGAAGGGACTGGAAAGGATGGAGGAAGAAGGGAAGTCTCCTGTTTTCGTAATGAAGAGAGAAATGCAGTAACATGAAGAGAATTTCCTCGAATTCCTCTCTCCCTCTCTAAAAGAGGAACTCTAGGAAAGTGTTACAGTGGAACAGACAAGGTGCCTCAGCAAAATGAAGCTGTGGTCCAGGCATATCTTTTTCCGTTAAGAGGTTGAAATTCAGTCCCTTTGTAAAACAGCTGCAGTTGCAGTCAGGCTGAAAATTAGCAGAATTAATAGATATTTAAATAACTCCAGGGCACTTTAATTAAACATTAAAGACTGGAAGGGCCATGCAAATTATCCTTTGGTTATTACAGTTCTGCTGAGAGTGTAAAAAGAATGTGAGGTGATCTCCCACGGGCAGAGGCAAAATATATTTGAAAGCTGCTGTTTTGAATTATGATAGCAAATTTATGGAAAACAGACAATGCTGATACCACAGAAATGTGATGGGTACCATTAACAGGGAGCATCCCACAGCAAGCCACAAACCCAAGTGCCTTCAGAATGTAAAAAATTCAAGTCAGAGGATTTGTTTAGGGAAGGGATTGAAAGCATGTTAAAAAAAATGTGTTCTTTTAGTTCTTACACAGTTTGCCAAGAGCTCTTTAAATAGAAGCTAAAAAAGCTATTTATGCTTTTGACAATTAATAAAACATATGCCCTTCTGTACAGAATATAATAGTAGAAAATTATGCTACAGAGACAGGAGATGCTGTTGTAAGATTTTCCTTTCTGTAGCCATGTTAAAAGAAGTGGTGCTTGATCTAATTTTTGAATAACGGGATACAGAGCCACCTTGACCTTTTGGCTGCTGGTCCCTATTCAAGGCAGATAGGTAGTGACTGGTGCTGTTACTGATGCGGGCAAGCAAAACTTCCATAAGCAGAGAATGAAAAAAGTTGGAGGAGTTTACATTCAAGAGAAGACTATTAAGAGTGGACATGATAAATGTATGAAGAGAGTGGGTGGGATAGATAAGAGAGAGGGGAATTAATATTCACATTGTCTTTAAAACAAGAGCGCAAAGAGATTCAGTGAAACTCAGCAGCAGGAGGAAATGTAATAGTGATAAGGGGAAGTACTTTTTCACACAATATGGCAACTAGACACGGGAGCCTCTAGTTACAGGATGTTTTTGAGGTTAGGAGTTTATCAAAATTTATGTAGGGAGCATGCACATGCCAAGTCATCACTGTGAATGCTAAAGAGAGCCAGGAATCAGAGCAGTTTCCCACAATGGTTGGGGACCATCATTTCTCTCCCAGAGGTGGTCCATTGCCCACCTCCTGCTGTCAGCTGCAGGACCCCTGCACAGAGGGCCCTGTGGTGGGATGAGCTTTGGCAACTCCTCTCTCCTACTTGGCTGAGTTTAGTGGGATCGGTCTGGGCCTTGCTGAGTTCCCACTGCAAAACAGGCGGTGCTGGAGTGAGCCCCTGGCAGAGCCGGGGACTTTATGGGACACAGGGAACATGGGTCCTTCAGCATGTAACATGCCCTCATTCCCAAAGCAGGCAAAACCCCTTGTCTCTACACAGACAGAGGACTTGAACACCCGTTGTTTTTCTAGGAAACATCATGTTTCTCTGAAATGAGAAACAAAATGGGATTCCACTCCTTTCTTAAAGGTGCTGATGTAGACAACCTTCATGCTGCAGCCTTGACTTTCTGTGCTGAAGGGAAGCTCCCTGGGAGCCAGAGGGGAGCTGTGTGGGAGCAGGAGAGAATCCCTTGCTCCAGGGAAGGCCTGTGATGGACTTTACATTGTGGGAATCGGTGACCCGCTTCCATGACATTGGTCTGAAGTTTCCTATTGGGAAGCAATCCTTCACTCTGAAATTCCTTATCGTGAAGGAGAATGTAATATTTATGATTTTTCCCCTGTTTACTGCATATGCTGATAAGCAGCTCTGGGACCAAGGAGCTGTTGGAGTCTATCTCTTTTTCTTCCTAAGAGCTGACTAATTAAAAAATAAATACATTGTTAGTTGAACTTTCTGTAACTCTTTTAAAAAATTCATACAGTGTTAGAAAGCTCAATGTCCGAAGTAGTTTGGGATTCAGATCCCAGCAGGTCTGATGGCTGCCCGGTTTCTCCAGGGAAAAGCTAAGTGGGACACCTGAGAGGAGGAGGCATTGGTCATTAATCCAGGAGACAGCAGCTGGCCAAGTCTAGTGATCTTAATAGAAACAAAACATGTGCATAGTGTGTGGTTTCTTAAAGTCTGGGTTTGTTGCCTCACCTGCCAGGCTGAAGAATTGCTTGCTTTTGCAAGTTTAATAATAAAATGGATGCTAAGGTCAGGGAATAGGCTGATGCTTTAGCAATCCAGCTGGGAGACCTAAGGATGTCTCACAGAAATTATCTGGATGGGAAGATTTTGATTAATTTTACGTGAAACAGATGAAAAAGAATTGCTTTTGGAGAAAGGTCACATGCAAAGCCAATGCAGGCAGTTATCTTCATTACTGATGTGTCTTCTCCATGTAGAAACACGGGCAGACTAGGAAAGAGCTCTGATTTTGACTAATGATCGGTCAGAAGGACTCCATGATGGGGCAACATGTGTTCCTGAACATAACACAATTGCTTAAGGGGAACATTCCCTTTCATTTGATGAAAGCAATGCTATCACAGGATATATATCGGCAGCCTCATCCTCCTATCCTGATTCTCCTGATTCTCCACTCATTTCATTGGAACTGCTACTCTTCGTATAGGGAAACATAAGAGGAAAAGCGCATCAGAAGAAAAATACGTCATTACTGGGATTAGACCATTATGCACAGAAAGAGATGAGAAGCTACAAAGGTATTGTGATTAATGGTCCATCAGGTGTGCTCTTTTTGCTAAACTACCATCATAGTTAATCTCATCTATATTTTCCAGCATCACAGTGAAGTCAGTGTAACTCACTGACTGCAGTTTAACAAAACTTTGGCTGTGGCAGCAGTCTGTGGACATGTCCTCTGCCCACCATGAATGGAAGACAATTAGAGTGAGTTTAATCATCTGTCTTTGGATCTAAACTAATTTCAGTTGCCTTGTACCTGCTGGGGAGTCTGAGGTCCACCACAGTGCTGCACAGGGAAACCCATCTGCACAGAGGACAAACTGTTCTCCACCATCCCACGGGAATGTCCTGGAGCTCAGCATTTTCTGTCTCTGAGTGGCAGGCATTCAGCACAACCCACCTCTGCAGTGAACAACGAGGAGGCAAATACTAAAACAAGTTATTTCTTGAACATGCAAACAGAGGCAGCCTGTTTTTCTGTGGGATTTCTGTATTTCATCTGTATAATGACAACCAATGTGTTTCCCATGATGTCACATTTCCATGCATTGCCTAAGATGCCTCACAGACCCTCATCTCTCCTCCAGTAGTCTCCTAACTCCTGGGGAGCCAAAAGCAGCATGTGCCACAGCCTGTTTTGAGCCATGTGATGCTGACTGTCTCTCTGGGATATGTTTGCTGCTTGGCCAGCTGGCAAATCAAACAGGACAGGTAATTACTGCTTTCACCTTGCAGTCCTTTCTCTCACTCAGGACATGAAGGAGGTTTCCTTCCTCTACCCAGACTCTGGTTTTCCCTGCTTCATAGGAACTTCTTATCTTTTATATCTCTCCCTCTTTATCAAATGTGACTGAAAGTGGCAGATGGATTCAGAAATTGTAGGGGGGTAGGCAACTGAGGGAGGAAGGAATTAACTGACAGTATATGCAGCGTCACAACAATGCAGCATGACTGGCTGCAAAAATTCATGTCTCCAGAAAAATACTGCCCAAACATGTTGGCTCTCTGCACACAACTTTCCCCAGGGAGACGATGTGAGGGAAGAAAGCTCTCATGAGATGGATTCATGGACAACTGGAAGATGTTCAGGTTCCCTCATGATGAAGATGTGGGGAATTTGTGCTGAACTTTGGGCTCGTCAGTATGGTACTTGTCATCAGCCTTAAATTAACTCAAATGTAGGCACATACGTTCAAGAAATGAACAAGATGTAACAGTTGCACGTGGCATTTCAGTGAAACATTTTGTTCCCTTTCAGAGCTGTTAATGGACAGGCTATGCAGCAGGACCTGCTTCAAACTGCTTACATCTGAAATGCTGTTAATTGGAGACTGACAGACACAAAAGGGTAAATCAGTGCCATCTGTAAGACAACAAAAAGAACAGGAGATGGATAAGGCTTGGATACTGACTGAATCTGTGAGAAAAATCCCAAGGCACTCTTGGAAAATTGTAACAAAAAAGAAAAAAAAAACCCTTATAACTGCTTTCTTGTTGCTGATTCCTGTCTTTTGCTAAGCTATGAGGCTCACAGCATAGCTGGTGGCGTTTCTGTGTGCAGGTGATCAAGACATGGGTCAGCCACCATCGCGCCTCTTCACACTTAAAGAGCATGCTTCAGAAACTCTTCAAGCATGAAAAAAAGGCTTATCCCAAGGATGCTGGAAGAGAAGCATTTATTTTTTCTGTCTAGAAGAACATGTAGTATTCAAACCATGTGCAGATGACCAGGATATAAATTCCTGGAAGACTCAATGTTGACTCTATTCTGCTGGTAAAAGACCTGCTATTCTCTTATTATGCATTTCAGTTCAGTACATCCCTTTAAGAACAGGCTTGCATGTCTGACTTTTGAAATTAACAGTCAGAATTAACAAATGATGGCATTGCTACTTTTATTGCCATAATTTCTCAAAGCCACGTTCATACAAAAGCCCATTGTGACTATCTCTTTTCATTATAGTCAGGCAGAATATAGCCAAGTTCTGCTTTCAGTTACAGCCATATAAATCTAAACTACCTACATATTCCTTGCCAGTAGTTCTTGTGTATGCTAGAGTGATTGTTCTATAGTATTATTTTCCCAGAAAAAGTGAAGTGATAATTCATCCATCTGACTTAGGAGGGCAGGTTCCCAATAAGTTGCAAGCACAGCTAAAAATGGAACATGAAATGCATAGGAAAAATACAAGGAAATAAGAAAATAATTTTAATTTTTCAAGTCTTGAAAATAAGTATGCATTCACATGTGTGCATACCAAAAAGATCTGTTTGCAATCAACTCTTTTGTCACTTACTGCTTGAATGCTGGATCCAGAAAGTCTGCTGCTACAAAATTATGTGTGAGGAGCAATACAGAATGAGGAAGCGGATCTGAAAGCATCCAAGACCTTGCTGCCCTGGGGAGAAGGCTTGTCAGACAGCTGTTCAGTTTGGGAGGTGCTCAGGCAATTTGGCAGGGGAAGACAGAGCAGGACTGAGAAACACAGAGGGAGAGGGAGAGAGAGAAAAATATGACTGGTTTCTCATCTATTTTGGGTGTTCAGGCAACATCCCAGCCCAGGCAGAGCTATTCTGGCCTTGGCAGTGAGAACCCCTTGTTGCTGTAGATGGGAGGCAGTGGGGGCTTGCGAGCTGGCGTGAGGTGGACTGGAGCCCGTGGCGCTGGGGAGGCTTCACCAACAGGCTGCACGTGTGGTTCCACTCTCACAGCACGGACAGGTTTGCGGGACAGGCGGCTGAACGCCAGCACTGGCTCTCCACCGCACAGCCGCTGTGTGTGCATTGGTGTGGCCCTGAGGCTCCCCGGACAGTGGAGCACAGGTGCCACAGAGGTTTTCAATGAAAAGCTGTTATTTGAAATGGAAGCAATCCCTGCAGCCTGGAGGGACGCAACGTGGGGAAGTCTCCAGGTCCTGTCTGAGCCAAGAGAACATGTGCCAATTTGGCATTTAACACATATAAATGCACATGCAACCTCTGTTTATATTAATTACAAATATTAGAGTGTTGAAAATATGTGGCTTGACACCAAAATGGAGGGTAGCTAAAGCAACCACATTGGAACTATCTGCACTCTGAAATACAAGCTAGCCAGCAAAAAAGAATATACCAAAGTAACAGATAAATTTGAGAGGAAAAGTTTCCCATGGATTTGCAAGTTACAGCTGGAAAAGACATGGTGTTCCTCTCTTTGCCAGTACTAAGCATTTCTTCTGAGTGTTACATGCCTACAGCACGTGCGCTGTGCTGTGTAGGACTGGTCAAAATGTTCAGTGAGAGCATAGGCCAAGCTGTCATTAGGTTTGGTATCATCAGGTGCATTTCCACAATATATGGGTAGATGGAACTGACAGCACAGAGTCCAAAGCTTGGCAACTGGTATAAATGTGATCATTTCTTTGACCCTTTGCTTGCTCTTTGTGAGCTGATCCTTCTTTCTGCCAGCACTCCACGCATTACTCATGGAGCTCAGCTGCACTAACTCATAAAGTCTTTCTTGACTGTTCAGGATGGTGGTGTCTGAGTCACATACGGCTGTTTCCATCTCGATTGGAGGACTGAAGTCTTTACAGCTGAAGCACACCAGCCCTCCAGAGGACTATTGATTCCTTTCTGAAAGTCTAATCATGCCTTTTCCCACTTGTCCCCCCAACATGCAGTCAACATGTTTTAGAAGGCCACCTGCAACATCTCCCTCCAAAAATATCTAAAAGAAAGCAACAGTGAAATAAAGTGACGGTTTTAGGCGATATTCTAGTGCTCTCACTCCCCTGGCTCAGACCAGGAATGCACGGGGATAGGAAAGGGGGTAAAGTAATACATATCAATCTTATTTTTCCCATTGTATTCACCGAGAGGAAGGGTTTTTTTCCCCTTTCTACTGTTGAAAAAAATAATTCAAGGGCCCTGTTGTCCCTTGCAGACTGAGTAGGGCCGGTGCTGCTGTATGGGCTTGCCCCAGAGGCTGCTGATGCAGGGAGGCAGCTTGCAAACAATAGGCCAGCATAGGGCTGTGGGTCTCTGAAATGGGCTGCCAGGAAAATGTACGGAGAAAACAGCAGTTTCTTCTGGAAACTGGATTTCAGGGAAGCTAAACTGGGAGTGAAAGTGCATGGTGCATGAGTCTTGCTTAGTTGTTAGTCCTTGCATCACCTTGGTGCCTGGGCCTGCTAAGCAGCTGTATAAGCAGAGAAAAGAAGATTGATTTCTGGTCTGCAGAAGCTGGCACTGAAGTCGTCAAAGCTGTGTGCAACCAGAGGCTGTGCAAGGGGGGAGAGTTTTTCACAGTTTCTGCGTTTGCTCTGCAGAGCCCTGACCCCCACTGGAGCAATCAAAACGGCACATCAGCAGAAATGGGGAACGTCTGGAGGAGGTGTCTCTCTGGATACCCCAATGGGTCAGGCTGCAAGCCATGCAGTCCTGGGCTAAAGTAGTTGCGTGTACATCGCACAGCATCTTCTGCTGGTCTTGCCATGCAGGAAGGCACATCCTTTGCTCAGTGGCACTTTCCATGCAGCACAGATACGGAGAGTCCACCCAGCTCCGATCACTTCCTCTGGCTGCCGCCCTGGGCTCGGCTTCCCCAAGTCCCTGCGATTCAGGCTCTTCAGAGATGCTGGTGATTCCTGGCATGTGAATCCTGAGTATTTGAAAAAAGACCACGAAATCTACCTGTTTTGTTTCAAGTCCTCCAGTGGTACTTGATTATGAAGACCTCCTGAAAAGAAATGCCTAAGTCCAATCTGCCAGAGGGATTCCTTGGGAAAGGGTTCAGAAAGCCAGTGTGCTTGGCCCAGTGTGAGAGCATCACAGGGAAGCCAGGGAGCAATTACAGAGAAAGTCTGTCTCCTCTCCTCTTGCCCCAGAGTGACGCACAGGTGGCCAGTGCAGGCAAAACCTCTGGGACAAGAATGCTCAGTACAAGGGAACTGAAATGTTTCAGCATCTCATAGCTTGCCAAATGCAGGCAAAAACTTATTGAGAGCAACAAAAGATGCTTTCCAGTATCTGTGGTGAGCGGGCAGCCCAGTTTCAAAACCTTGCCTACAAACAGAGAGATGTTGGGTGACAAAGTGCACTTCTGGTAAGAATGTCTGAACCATCCATTTCTTCTCCTTTCCTTATATTTTAAGAAATAGCTAATTAATTTCAGATCGCAGTCCCCTCTACTTCTTTTTGAAAAAGAAATACCTTCCTGAGCTGACATTTATCTCCCCAGCATGGAGAATGTCAGCGTGTTTGGTTCAAGCACGAAAGGGTCATTTCAGTCATACCAAGGCTGCATCAAAGAATACCTCAGGCTCCTCTAACTGCATAAAGCATTGCTTGCGTGGTGTATGCTACAGATACTCTCAAACATACTTGAAGAGACCATCAGCATCCCTGGGTGGAGAGCTGTGATTCATAGCCGAGGCCTGCAAAGCAAAGCTCTGGAGTTGAGATGTTGGGAAACATGCATTGGGAAATGTATTTTGAAGACTCCCTTGACTATAGCAAAAGCAACAGTGGCAAGGATTATATGTTGATTTATTTTACTCCAAGGTTTGTAATTTTCACAGCTTGATTGGGGAGAACTAAGGTTTTCCTACAGTGATAACACTCATTTATCAGTCATGTTGACACAGCAAGGCTGGAGACAGGGAGCAGGATTTCCATGCCCAGAGCATTGCAGTCCCCTATGGAGGGACCCTGGGGAAATTTCACACCAGACATATGTGAGTCGGGGGCAGATACTGGGAGGTACTGAAGATTTTCACTGCAGTGGAAATGACAAGGTTCTAAGAAAAGTCAGCACCTTGAAGGTTTAAATGGACTGATATTTCTAGATTTCCTCTACATTATGGTAAATGTCACACATTCCAGAATCAGTCTCTGAAATAATTTGTTTCTACATTTTAGGGTTTGTGGTTCTATTATATTTTTGTATCAGTCTTTATCAATTATATTCTCCTACCAGTGGAGTACGCATTTTATTTTGAACAAAATTTTTGTAAGTCTTCAATTCCAGTAAACATTTTGTGTAAATTAAAATTCAACACAGAAGCATTTTAACTAAGTATTGCCTAGCAATTCTTTGACTAGATTTGGATTTTCAATATTTGAATTTGTGAGTTCCTAATATTACTTCATCCAATCACTTGACTTGTAAAAAAAGGAGGGAACAGAAATCAAAGAAGTTAAAGAAAGAAACCTTTGATCCTTCCTCATTTCACAGATTCCTTCCTCTTTTTCCTCCTGCTGTAGTCTCTACTCAGGAAAGGGGGAGAAATAAAATATCTGAGAGGATACAGACAGAGACCTGAAAACTATCACTTTTCTCCCATTTCTCTTCTCTCCATTTCCGGGAGAGGAACACCAGTCTTTGTCTGTCCACCTCCCTTCCACAAAGATCAGAGAAGTTCAGAAACAAAGTGAAAGTCGAAACCTGTGAATGAGAGTCAACAGAATTATTTGGATTATTTTGTTTCAAATATTTTTTGGCAGAAATATGTATTACTTGGCAGGAGGGAACTTTGGCTTGTTCCGTTTATTGGTCAGGTCTACTCATTAGCAGTGTGTTAGGAGTTAGATGCCAGATTATGTACATCATGGCTAATTAGTCCCATCCTGCTGAACCTCTTGGGGTTTTCTGATTTTAACCTACAAGAAAAAAATCGGTTTTTCTATTAAAAGAAGAGAGAACTGGTGGCTGAAGTATCTGGCAAGACTGAAACCTGTGGACTGAAGCTGGAGGCATTAGTTCTGGTGGGATGAGTTCTTGTAATCGGTGACTCCCCCCTCATCCTCCAGAAGGACTAGGGTCTTTTTCCCCAAAAGGCTACTGCCTGCAGGAATTTAGAAAATCTCTATTCTGGGAGTGAGCTGGATGCTGTATTTAGAGGTTCACATTGCAGACAGGTTTTTGTATAGTACTGGCAACTAGAGGGGTCCCTGCTGCCCTCAGGGTCTGAAGGGCTCTGTGCAGCCCTGCCCAAAGCTAATGCTCTTGTTGCTGGGCACAGAAGAGCCCAAAATTCATGTCCCAGAGTCTCACAGCAGCACAGCATATTTCCTGTGTGCTGCTCACACAGTAAGGAAGAGAATTTATAAATAGTAACGAAAAAAACCCCAAAAAACAAACAAAAAAATAACTCAAGCTCCCTCTTCTCAATGAACCTAGTCTCACTTCTGCATCTGTAACACACAAGTACCCAGAGGCTCTTGGAGGCAAACTCCCCTGTGCTATGTCTTCTATTGACCTCTCCTGTGCAGGGGCTGCTGGATGGGGCACATGCCAGTGTGAAACGAAATTTGTGTTCAGAGGAAAGGAGTAATCACATTGTCCCATTACCTCTCTGCTGCAGTGAGTGCCAAATGCAGATTTCCTCTCTCCCAGTGGCATGAACCATAGCTGTGGGGCCACATCACCTCCAGTTCCTAACTTTTATTATACCATCGCATTCCTCTATGCCCCTGGGTGGTTCATTGAACCTCCCTTTTCCAGGTCCTTGCACTGTAAAAGACTGACTGGCACAGGATTAAAAGTGTGCAAAGTTTGATGAAAAGTCAAGGTGTGAATGCTCACTGCCGTCAGCAAAGGAAATGGGGCAGGTTAACAGGTTAGGACACCACCTAAAACTTCTGTATTTACTGCAGCAAGGGGCAGGGTCTCTTGGTTACAGGGTTATATTCTACTCATGGGAGCACAATAAAGTATGAGAGTAATTTTGAAATACATCAGAGACATAATGCTGGTAGTGATGGACATAACAAATACCGAAGACAATAACTTAGTGTTGAGCTAGCTACATCAGATTCATCCTGTTTCAGCAGCTTTCCAGGAAAATAGATTTCTGGTTTTAAATAAGAGGATTAGCAGCAGCAGATTTAAGGCTTAAAATAAAGTATGTATTTTAGATTTATTTAAAGGCCTTTGACTCCTAAACACTTTGCTTTAAAATATTGCTTTCTGGTCTGACATGGCTTTCATTTTTCATCACTACTTTACATTCCAGTGTTTGAACCATTTATGCAGGGGAAACCTGAGTTTTTCAAAAGCTGAAATTCTTCTTCTACTACCATTTAAGCAATGCTTTCTTTTCTTCTCTGTCTGCAGCAGGTTCTTAGCAGAGAGAACTGTAATTCAGAACAATTCAATTTTCCATCATTTAAGAAGCAAGACACTGTAATGGCTTAATCCTGATTATACACAGCCATTTGTGAGGACTGACTTCCAGATGTTCATGTTCTTTTTTTTTTTTCTTTTAGAATGTGAATGTTATTAATTTATTTGGACTTGGTGCTAGGAAAGAAATTGCTGAAATCCCCAGGATAGGAGCACCGACCAAACTTCAGTCCAGCTGAAGTCAGAAAGCCACCCTGAAGTCCTAAATATTTGCTGGACAAGTCCAACTTAGGCTGCAGTAATGGAAATTTTTCTGTCCTAAATCCTGCCCTGGAGAGAATTTCTATTTGGAGAAGAGCATGTTCACTCTTCACTTTTCCACTTTTCCTTGGACTCTCTTTAGAGATTGCTAAGTATGGCGAGGTCAAAGCTCTAGGATCTGGTTTTCATCCAACCAACTTTGACCTTCTGAAGGCATTGGCTGCACTGCCAGCCAACATTTGATAGTTAAAGGTCAATTAAGATTACTCCTTAAGTTCCAAAGACTTTGAGAGGGGGAATGGGGAAGAAGACAATGACAGTGTTTGAAAGCCAAAAATTAATTTGGTAGCAAATGTTCTGTGTATACCAAATTTTAGTCCCCATATCTTCCAGAGTCAACTGTCCAAGTCACGCAATCCCCATAACAGGCCTTTCCTGTAAAACAGTGCTTTCTGGCCCAGTCATGCAATCTGGCTTTTGAGATGTGAGCTGCTCTCCCTTGTATGTTTTCAACAAAAAGCATTTTTAAATTGAATTTTGGTGCTATCTTTGTGCACACTACCCTAATCATCCTGCTGGGAGGGTTCTCTATGTAGAGCAACCAGGAGGTTCACGCTGGGACTCTGCTGTGTGGCTCCAAGAGATAAATTGGAGTTCATGCAGCTGACTTGCAAGCAAGCTTGCTAATAGAATTTAACTCTTAAAGAAGACAGCTTGGTCCTGACAACTCTGATTGCCTTGGCACACTGGGGTGGAAATAAAATTAGAAGATTGGACTGCTCTTAATTTGTTCCAGACAGAGACAGAGAAGGGAAAAATTGTTCTTTTAATTAAAAATAAATAAGTAAGCCCAACTTTGAGAGCTTCTTGCCAGATCATTGTTTAGCTCTGCATTATCTTTTCATTTGCACCATGGAAATCCCAGATACGTAGATCAATAGATTTCTTCCACTTTAACAGGTAAAGACGGCCTCTTGGCCACAGTCATGAGCTGGCCAGAAAGCCTCCAGCAAGTGCTGCCTTTGAGGCTGTTGCACGGGCTGTCAAAGCTAACTGAGTGCTGTGTGGTGACGCCTGCAGTGATAGTTTTCAGCACAGTAGCTCATAAGAGCATTATGAGAACTTACTGTTTATTATAACATATTTATACAGTAAAAAATATGGGGCTTTTGACTGTGCTGCACATAAAGGCTTCTGCCTGGCAGCTTTCACCTGCTTGGCAGCTCTTCCTAGCTGCTCAAATGGCAGGAAGGGCCGGTGAGCTTGCATTACACCAAGAGGCTGTGCAAGGGAGCACGTGTCTGAATCCCACCTCCGCCTCTGCGGCGCTGTGTAACACCAACGCCTTGTCTCAGCTCCTGCCAGCAGAGCTCTCCCCTACAGTGCGTGTCAAGTATTAATTACTGCTCGTATGCTGCCTGCAAAGATCACTTACTCCACTGTGAAAAAAATGCCAAATATTATTCCAGCCTCCGTACGGGTGACTGGGCTGAGTTCCCCAGCAAAGTCCTGAATCCGGGCAGAGGTTGTGATTGTGGGGAGAGAAACAAAACAAAGCAAAACAAAACAGGAGGTGCTTTAAAACAGCTGAATAAAGACACTCAACAAACCTGCCTGACAAAAGTACTGTTGAATTAATGCAACCTGATCCCTGAGCTAGCTATGGTGATGCGTCATATTAATCACATAGGCGAAAGGGGCCAGTAGGGAGCCGGGGGGACGGCATGGGCAGTGTGGATAATTGTGGAGGCCTGCTGGTAGATGGAAGACATCTGGTTTGTGTTTGAGTTAAGAAAGGGTATTTAACTCTATTACCCAGATTTGTATCTGTCCATTACTTATTCAGATTTATTAGCATAGGCTTGTGACATCAAGGTTATGTGAGGCTGAGACATCTTTGCGTGTTAGGAGCCCTGCAAAGTTGCTGTGAAAGGCAGTAAGGTTGCAACAAACACCTGCAGGTCTTAGTGCAGTGAGCAATGGGATCTGTGCATTTGCAAGTCTGAGGACCTGTGCACACTGGTGCCTGATGATGTAAACATGGGTAATGTGTGTGTGTGGTGTGTGTAGGGGGTCCGAGCAGGGAGGTACCTGTGTGTGTGCCCAGCTGTGGACATGGATGAGGTGATGTGAATGGACAAGGGAATGTATCTTGGAGACACTAACATTCTCCAGCCTGAATACAAGACCAGCAGCTCACAAATACAATGAGTGGAGGTGTTTTTAGTCACTTTCTTCAACACTAAGCTGCATCTGCCTTCGTGCTCTCCTGTTGCAGTGCTTTACCCCTTTACACCATTCTACCTCAGTATCTCCATGTCCTCTGCCTTATCCAGCCCCACAGACCATCTCTGCTCTCCCTTCTTCTTCCAGTGTTCCTTCTTCCCAATCTCATGTGTCTCTATGTCTGCTTTTCTAATGCAACATCCTTACTTCTCCATTCAGATGTCCAACGTCTCCTTTTGCCCTTCTCAGTGTATGAGAGCTCAGGCGTGTGGGGGGACTTAAAATATTTAGTCCTCTTGAAAAACAGACCCGAAGCATCTCAAAGCAGGTGTCCAATCAGAGGGGAAATTCAGAAATGGGGCTGAAGGTGACTCACACTGGGTGACCCAATCTGCCTTGGGACCTGTATTAACAGATTCAAGGCACCAAACTGCGCTGCAGTGAGCCTGACAGTAACCATGGGACTATTTTTTCCCCCCACCTCCCTCCAGCTTCTAGCTTAAAAGTATTCAATCTGGGAGCAGGGACACTGCCAGGTTTCTTAGGCAATCATCCAGAATGTAGGAATAGCAAAGAGTGAAAGCAAATAGGTCACAAGCTACCCTTAGGCTGAAATTGTTACCCAGCACTGTCCCATGAATCCTCATAAGGACTGAACACACAAAACACGAGTGCCACTGATTTGTGAGATGGTCCCCACTCCTGTTAATCAGTGATAGTTTCAAAAATCACTATTCAGCTAGTTCCTGGCAGGTGTAAGCCTATGCTTAACGTTGCTCAATGCCAATTGTTATTTAAACGAAGATAGAGAACTTTTTTCTTTCAATTCCATTTAATTCCTCCAAGATATTAGCTATAATTCATCATGTTTATGACTTCTGAAATTAACTTCCCTCCCACAGAGTTCAATAAATAACATTTTCCTGAATAGCTAATTCACAGTGCAAAAACACCTTCTTCCTCATATTTTTCACTTCATAGAACAAAACCATATGAGGTGGTTAAGATTTACATGGTCAGTTCTGGCAGGCTTTTTATATTTATTTGGGTTGCAAGATATAAATCAGTACTGGGCCTTTCTCCAATAAGGAGTTATTTGTCATCTTGCTACATGTGTATTTCTGGGTCAAAATTTGATAAGGTGTTTTTAGCATTATTGCATTGGGTAGGTAGGGTTTACATTGTTCTGTGCCAGTTTCCCTGTTTTGACTGCTGAACATTACCTTATACTGCATTTTATCACAGATGATCACTGGAAGTGTGAAAAATTTCCCAACTCAACAATAATATGTGTAATTGTGAATCACATAGTTTTCTTCAGGAACAGTCCCATTTAACTGAATATCCCATAAACATATGTGTGATCAAGATTAGAATTTTTTCGTGATTTAGAAGTCACATGAATATGGTTCCATAGTAAAATTATGCTCTTTAAATCTATAGGAAATCTAATTGCTTTCACAGATAGGCTTCTGCAGGACCACATTTAATTTCATACAACTCTTTCAGGCATGTAGGGACAAGGGGCCATGTGGGATCTTTAGAAATGCCATAATAGACCCCTCTAGTTTAATGTCTATGATAATGGTCTCAATAAGTAGAAAATCCATGGTGGATACATGGTACTATTACTGAATCTGTCAGGAATTTTCTGTGTTTTGAGTATCGCACCTGGGCATCTCCGTCCTTTGGTGCTAGCTTAAGCTACAGGTAATACACTAGGCACAGTCCAGGAACAGGACATTGGTGGCTTTGTAAATTCAAGCCACCAAAAAAGTAGGTGACTGTGGGCTTTAGGAACCTCACACTTGAAGCAGCAGCAGCAGGGCAACTGAGTTGAAATCGTGGCAGGTAAGTGTCCCAGTAACTGTAAGGACCTAACAAAGGGTACTCAAGATCCAAGACCTGATCTTATGTACACACACACGAATATGGAAAAAATTCCATGGATTTTAGTGACTGTTGATTCACCCCTGCATGATGAGTGGTGGATTTTGTCCCTGGAGTTTATTATTTACAGAATGTGTAAAAACCAAAGCACTTCAAGATCAATCTATGCATAACATCAGCACTCAGAGATCAGCATCCCAACACAGATTATTNTATAGAATGAACACACAATGGAAAAACCTCACCGCACCACAACATCACACCCACCCCACAAAAAAACCCCTCCCCACCCCTCTCCAGCCTGTCTTCCCCCGTATTTCAGGGGGCATGATNTTCTTTCTCAGTACAGTCAGCACAGAAGAACATAAGGCCATATTCAGGGAATGGATGACAGTTTCTGCAAAAGCCTTAGGAACCACTAAGGTATCTAAGCTCAAGGAAACAGTAAGTGCTTACTATTCAGGACTTTTGGATCCTGAATCCTTATATCATCCATGAAGTAAACCAGGTTCTCCACAGAGTGATACGGGGGCCTGAATCGGAGCCCTGTGTCTTGACTTTGAAAACACAGAGAGACCATGAGGTGCCACTAGAGTTCAGGGTGGCTCAGCAGGACAGACGGCTGGATAGATCTTGGAAGACCTCACTTTCCAATCTATGGCACTTACATGATGTCGTGGGTAAGGACTGAGCAGCAACTGTGCATCACCACACNCTGTCTTCCCCCGTATTTCAGGGGGCATGATATCAGCACGGTATCGAATATCCCTTTGGTTATGCCCACCTCCCAGCTTCTGTGAACATTAACCCTACCCCAGGTGAACCCCGGACATGTTATTATTCCATTTTGTAAGAGAGATTTGAATTCTCTGCTACTAAAGTGGTCTGGACAACCCTTCACATAATTTACTAGGACATTGAATCAGAGCTGCCAGTTAGGTTTTCCTTAGCTTCACTTTTGTAGACTGGGAAGTCCTTGATCTGTTTTCCATCATACCTGCTGTCCTGTGAGATCTGGTGAAAATAAAAAAATCCAAACTTTTGAAAGCCATGTCTACATTTATAGAAACCTAATCTACTCTTTTGCCTTGTATTTACATAGATCTCCCAAGATAAGGATTTTTCTTCAGATATATCTCTCTTGTAGGAGTGTCATGAAAAATATTAATAACTTACAGACAATTTTAGCTTAGTCCAGAACTTGTTCTCTGCAGCAGGACACTATAGGGTTACTTGTGCTAATTAGCAAGGTGACCTCACCCAATACATGCAGAGCTCTTCAAAATTTTCATTGTGAAAAATCCTTTGATTTAAACAAGGGCTTGTTCTGGATTTCCCCAGAGGGAATTAATAACAAAATTCTTCTTCTAATCCATCTTATTGACATATTAGTCAATTAGACTTCTTCTAATGTCAATATGATATATAATGACACAGCAAAGCAAAAAATGAACCATATTTTGTTCAAAACACAACATTTGTAACCCCACTTTCTCTGAATCTTTAATTCCAAATTTGAGTATTTTACTCTTTGTGTTGTCATCAGCATATCAGCTTGTTTTGTACAACAGAACTTCTCCACCACAGGAACCCCCTGGATAATTTTCTGTCACAATTTAACTCAAGATGTCATCCAAGCTTAGGATCTGCATCTGAAGTGAAAAGAAGGAAGATGCTAGTATCACTTGGGTTTGGTCTTTCCACTGGGAAAGAGGTTTGTTATTTGACCCCTTCTTCACTCAGCAAAAATCTTTTCCTTGCCAGCAGAAATATTATCAGATCTCTTTCTCACTTTCTTTCTTCACATTCAATTTCACTTTGCATTAGTTTGTTCATTATCTCTCGAAGGAAACCCTTGAAGTTCTCCCTGTGATCAAATATCTTTGGTATGCCAAAGTTTTGTTTCATATCCCATATTCCTGCTCCTGCTCTGGACAGCTTTGTTTATTGACTCCCTGATAGCGACCATCACTGTATATATCACTGATCAAAAGTGGTGAGAGGAGAATAATGTAAAAAAGAAAGAAGGAAAATACCTAGAAGATGTTTGGTTTGGCAAATTATTCAAAGCCTTGTATCTGATCAGTCATAACCTCCCATCTGTCACTAATATGTTTCACTACAATTTACATTTAAATGTTGTCAAATGAAGACTTTTATCTTGGCTGCCCACCCCCATGAGAACGTCCTTTCCTGCCACTTTCACCTCATGCTACTTGTACAGAAACACAAGGAGAGATTAAAACCTCCATGCCCAATGGCTGTTTTTAACTTCATGTATAAACCCCATACTTTTAGGCACAATTGTTAATTGATGGGCTGTGCAGTCAAAGCCATGACAGGCACAATAAGAGGAGAAATATCACTATGAGAAAAACATAGGTCACTGTAAAGAATTATACTTTATGACCAAGAGGTTGAAGCTGTGAAACATTTGTTATACTTTATGGAGAAGAGGCTGAAGTTGAGAGCTATTTATTAATGTGGAGTTACAAAAAAACCTAGTCCTAACAGTAATTCAGATATTGCATGATGGGATGTGGGTTTGGTTACAAAGGGGATTCCTTTGGCCCCATCTTGCTGTGTATTGAGCAGGGCATCATCTCTCCCCAGCAAATTAGCCCATTCCCATAGGTAGCTGTAAGGTGACAACTGAGTCCTTCTGATCCCAATGGGACCTGGATCAGGTCCTCTTGCTATTCAGAAACTCCACATTTAACACAGCACCAGAAATCCATCAGCATGTCATAGTTAATGATGTGTACTAATGATGTATACAAACAAGAAGGGGTGGATATCTATAGGAGAGGGGGAGGTGCTAATGTCAAAATTAAGTCCTAACTGTTAATGTGTTTTTTACTTGCTTTCACACTCCCCAGATCCATGAAGAACAGAATTTTTATATCTGTTTAAGATAAAGGTCTTCCCAGGAAACTGAAGATATGAAATTCAGTAAAGTCCTCGCTTTCTGATGGGGGATTTTCCTCCCCTTTGTGATATTTAGTAATTTCTCAGACTTAAGAAATGCAATCCTAGTGCACAGTGATCAGATACACCTATTTATCAGTTACATTGTGCTTTTGTGGTATTTATCCAGTCGGTATTTTACAGGTGATTCGGGTGTTTCGTTGAAAGTTACCTGTGGTTCTATGGGTCTGTGGTCCCCAAGTCCTTGTCCTCATCCTTGTGATATCAAAATACCCTGGACCTACAAAGGTTTAGATGACTGTACTCATTAGAGGTAGGGGGAAACATTATCCACTCNAAGGAAACCCTTGAAGTTCTCCCTGTGATCGAATATCTTTGGTATGCCGAAGTTTCTTTTCATATCCCATATTCCTGCTCCTGCTCTGGACAGCTTTGTTTATTGACTCCCTGATAGCGACCATCACTGTATATATCACTGATCAAAAGTGGTGAGAGGAGAATAATGTAAAAAAGAAAGAAGGAAAATACCTAGAAGATGTTTGGTTTGGCAAATTATTCAAAGCCTTGTATCTGATCAGTCATAACCTCCCATCTGTCACTAATATGTTTCACTACAATTTACATTTAAATGTTGTCAAATGAAGACTTTTATCTTGGCTGCCCACCCCCATGAGAACGTCCTTTCCTGCCACTTTCACCTCATGCTACTTGTACAGAAACACAAGGAGAGATTAAAACCTCCATGCCCAATGGCTGTTTTTAACTTCATGTATAAACCCCATACTTTTAGGCACAATTGTTAATTGATGGGCTGTGCAGTCAAAGCCATGACAGGCACAATAAGAGGAGAAATATCACTATGAGAAAAACATAGGTCACTGTAAAGAATTATACTTTATGACCAAGAGGTTGAAGCTGTGAAACATTTGTTATACTTTATGGAGAAGAGGCTGAAGTTGAGAGCTATTTATTAATGTGGAGTTACAAAAAAACCTAGTCCTAACAGTAATTCAGATATTGCATGATGGGATGTGGGTTTGGTTACAAAGGGGATTCCTTTGGCCCCATCTTGCTGTGTATTGAGCAGGGCATCATCTCTCCCCAGCAAATTAGCCCATTCCCATAGGTAGCTGTAAGGTGACAACTGAGTCCTTCTGATCCCAATGGGACNATTAATGTGGAGTTACAAAAAAACCTAGTCCTAACAGTAATTCAGATATTGCATGATGGGATGTGGGTTTGGTTACAAAGGGGATTCCTTTGGCCCCATCTTGCTGTGTATTGAGCAGGGCATCATCTCTCCCCAGCAAATTAGCCCATTCCCATAGGTAGCTGTAAGGTGACAACTGAGTCCTTCTGATCCCAATGGGACCTGGATCAGGTCCTCTTGCTATTCAGAAACTCCACATTTAACACAGCACCAGAAATCCATCAGCATGTCATAGTTAATGATGTGTACTAATGATGTATACAAACAAGAAGGGGTGGATATCTATAGGAGAGGGGGAGGTGCTAATGTCAAAATTAAGTCCTAACTGTTAATGTGTTTTTTACTTGCTTTCACACTCCCCAGATCCATGAAGAACAGAATTTTTATATCTGTTTAAGATAAAGGTCTTCCCAGGAAACTGAAGATATGAAATTCAGTAAAGTCCTCGCTTTCTGATGGGGGATTTTCCTCCCCTTTGTGATATTTAGTAATTTCTCAGACTTAAGAAATGCAATCCTAGTGCACAGTGATCAGATACACCTATTTATCAGTTACATTGTGCTTTTGTGGTATTTATCCAGTCGGTATTTTACAGGTGATTCGGGTGTTTCGTTGAAAGTTACCTGTGGTTCTATGGGTCTGTGGTCCCCAAGTCCTTGTCCTCATCCTTGTGATATCAAAATACCCTGGACCTACAAAGGTTTAGATGACTGTACTCATTAGAGGTAGGGGGAAACATTATCCACTCTGTATGGATGGGGAATTGAAGCACGCACCAGATGAAGTGATTTAGCCGAAGGAAGGAAGTCTGTGACTGCTCCACAAGGAATTGGATGCAGGTTTTCCTTGTCCCAGTGTGTTATCCCCTGACCCAGAAAATCCTTCTCATGCCAAGTGCTCCAGCACTAGATCTCTCATTAGGCAGCAAGACCCTTTGTGCTAATGATGTTCTACTAGCCCAGGCATGAGGTTCACACAGTGCAACGCTTCTGAATAAAACCCTGATCTGCAAAACCTGCAGCAGAGGAGCAAGGCAAGAGAAAACACAGGGCTGGATTTAACACACTTTGATTTCAGCAAGAGTCAGTCCAGGATCCAGCTCTAGAAAATCTCACACTATATCATTTTGAGCAAAGGTTGTTAATGAAAGCACATGTAAACTGAGGAGGACAGAGCGAGTGTACAAGAAAGCAGACCTAGGGCTGTATAGGCTTAACATGTTTTTTCAGATTGTTCTCCATTAGCCAGAGAATTACTGTTCTCCTCATTACACAAATGGAGCACTGAAATACAAAATATAAGCCATTATCTGTCCAACCAGCATCTGGGTCACAAGTGTTTTGGAGTGGGTGGGTAGCTGTGAAATATTTCTAGGTTTTACTGCCAAGAGGAATTTGAATCTTGCCAGAAACCAAAAATTGCACTAAGGATAAACAAAACAAAAAAGAGAGTAAAAAGACCCCCAAATGAAAACTCTTTAACAGTGGAACATAGATAACTTCAATGAGAGAGGAGGCAGGGCATTTTGGTCCAGGAACATTTTAAAGATTCTCAGCACTTTTTGATGTGCTTGGCAGATCAGTTGGTTTGTAGTAATAAGTTTGGGATGAGATCAGAAATGTAAAAGGTGGAGGTAAATGAAGATACCAAATAGGAGTGCTGAAACACTGATAAAGGTTTGTAAAACACAGGTGTGGGGACCAGCATGCTGCCTTCTGAGGACACAGACAACATGAGACTTGTAGACAACTTTCTCTGGCAGTGACTTTTCGCTTGCACATCTACTGCAGCAACTAAGCCTGGGAGCCAGACGGGAAAAACAGGGTTAAATGACATATAAATATGAAACAATAGATCAAAACGCTCATGGCCTGAGTGCAACAAGTGGTGTTCTGGCTAGGAAAAACTACAGCAAACATGTGGGCAATGAGCACAATTTCTTTCTGAAACTCTTGTGGTACAGTGAAGTGCCATTACTGCACGCTCCTCGCATGTGGAGATGGTGCTTTGAGGGCTGTAGTGGCTGTTCTAATGTGAGAAACGCCTTATTTCTTCTGTATTTATGTCTCAGTGAAGGCTGCTCAGCTGTCTCAATAACATCAGCAAGTGAATTAACTGTTTATGAAATACAGATTAGCACCACACTGGAAAAGTTTTTGACTTGTTTTTGCATGAGGCAAAACACGTATAGTCAGAAGTACCAACGTATTTCAAGAAAATTTTTACATATTGTTCATTTCTAAAAATCACTCATTAAAAAGCCGGGATTTTTTGTCATTTTCAAAACAAAAAGTAATTTGAAAGAGTTTTTCATCTTGGAAAAGTCTAATTTAATTTAAAATAATTGAACGTATGCTTTAAAACAGATTTTAATTTGTTTTCAGTTTGTCAAAAGTTTTGACACCATTTCATTAAAGATCCACCACCAGGAACTGTAAAGTGTGCTGTGCTGGTTTTGACTGGGATAGGGTTAATTTTCTTCCAGTAGCTGATATGGGGCTGTGTTTTGGATTTGTGCTGAAAACAGTGTTGATAATACAGGGATGTTTCATACCATATGACGTCACACTCAGCATTTAAAGCTGGGGGAAGAAAAAGGAAGGGGGGGGACAACACATTCAGAGTGATGGTGTTCTGTCTTTCCAAGTAACTGTTATATGTGATGGAGCCCTGATTTCCTGGAGATGGCTGGACACCTGTCTGCCAGTGGGAAGCAGTCAATGAATTCCTGGGTTTGGTTTGCTTGTACTTGGCTTTTGCTTTACTTAGTAAACTGTCTCTATCTCAACTCATGAGTTTTCTCCCTTTTACTCTTCTGATTCTCTCCTCTATCCTACCAGGAGTAATTGAGCGAGCGGCTGTGTGGTACTTATTGCCAGCAGGGGTTAAACCGTGACACATGCAAACCTCTGAAGCTTTGAATGAAAAACCAGCAGCCCACAACACCCTCCCACATCACTGTTGCTCCCACAACTGCTGAGAAGTAGTGCTAGCCTATAATATGGGGAACTGTCCAATGTCTACAGGCAAAATTTCGCCCCAGGTCATCTTTGCTGTTTTGCTGGTTGCCACCTTTCAGCTCAGGGCTGCACTTCTGATGATGAATTTTTCACTTGTTGGGGGAGTCAGTGACTACCACCTTGGTGTCTGAAATTGTGCTGGATATACGAAAAAACCAGAGCTTTCAGTAGTGTTTCTTAGGAGAAAAGCCTTATAACTTACACAGTCATGAGGAGCCCTGCAAAAGCTGCTATTACTTGCAGTCCTGGGGGATGCTGGAGTTGTATTTTATGCCTTATATGTTCTTGCTGAGGTTTTTACACCTGTGTATTAGATAACCGACTTAGACATTGTCATTCAAAGAAAGCCCCTACTTGAAACAAAAGATTGAACAACAGAAGGATTGTCAGACAGATCAGCACACTGACGTATTCCCCTGGCTTTCTTTCTCCTTTCCTGTTCTTTGTATGCATTTATCTGCCTTTCTGTGGTACCCATGTGGATGTGGAGTAATGCACACCACTGCAGGTGAAATGAGAGGCAGTGAAGCATAAGGAGCGAGAACTGGGAGTGACCCCTGATGTTACAGCCAGCCTCACTGCTTCTGTGGCATAACCACGTGGGATGATCTAATACAGCTTCAACATGTGCAATATGCATTGTCTGTATTTTTAAGTGTGCTTTATTTAGGTCCAGGCAGCCAGAGAAGGGAAATGAGTTTCAACAAACAATAGGAAAACACAGACATCTAAAACCAGATTATTTCCTACTCCTGGGCTGTATGGTGCCACTCCATGTTCCAACAAAAGCCAAGGATTTTCATGTGAAGGCACAACGATGGATGCAGCATTGCCACTGCTTGTGACCCACCTGCCTTTCCTTTGAGACCACTGCGTTTTGATGGCCTTTCAGTCTTCAGAAATGAATCCAAACACCACTACTTACATTTGGGTGTGCAGCTTCACTGATGAGGCTGGAAGCTCACATTACCTTGCCTTCTGAGGAATGTGAGCCTCCCATGTGTCTCAGCCCATGAAGCAGAGGAGAAGAGTGGCATGAAGCATTCCAGCTGCTGCTCCCATGAGGCTTCATAACAGCTTTTCAGATCAGCAATGGTCTGAATTGCAGCTAATTAATTAATCCTTTTGTCATTAATGAAATATTTCCTGTAGAATGTTAATTGATTGACCTTTTTTTGGTGGACTTTTTTCTATTAAAAAAACAGAACTAGTGCTCCAATAGCACCTTCACCATTAAGAGGTTTAGGTCCTTCCTCAACTGCAAATACCAGAGCAAGCTGAACTACTGAGTTGCTCCCATGGCTCCAGTAAAAACTACTTTTTATTTTTTTGTCAGCACCCATCAAGGACAAGTTTGTCAGGGGGAGAGTGTGGCGTGTGTGGTAGATCTTTGGCCGTATAGCTCTGTGTTGGACAGACTCAGTTGGCTTAACCTAGACCGTTAACCTCAGTTTCTAAGTCTTTCCTTGTGTGAAGGGAGAGCTGGCCCTGGAAAGCTGCACTAGGCTGGCTTCTCCCATCTTCTCCAGTCAACCCCTTGAGAATTTTTATTAAGGAGATTTAGGAAACTCAAGGTTTTATAACAAAACAACAAAGGAGAAGCAGCACAGTTCTGGAGTGCAAGTCATTTTGGGTGAGTCAGACCATGACTTTGTAATATAGAGAACATGAAAGGCCTCCGAGAATGGGGCCTTGCTAAAATAAATCTTTATTTAGGAAATGCTTTGGCATGGAGTTTATCTGTTTGCTGCACTACACCATTTTGATCTGAAAGAAGTCCAGTAATTGCATTGAGCCTGCTTTTCTCTGTGAGTAATGAAGCTGCCTGCATGTTTCCACTGCTTGAAAGTGGCCAAAATGAGTACATGAGCGTTTGTGTTGTGAAACAGTTCTGTGCTGTTACTAATCCCACGAAAAAGGCATGTGGAGATTTACAGAGAAATGTTTCTTGGCGGGTGCAGGCCTGCTTGTGCCTGCTTCTCATTTCTCAGTAAGACAAAGGAGGGATCACTTGCCTTTTACTCATGCCAGAGTCTGCTGAAGTCCAACAATGCTGCGTCCCACAGGGAGCCAGGGGCCCTGTGCTCAAGCCTGGGTGGCTGATAGAGGAAAATCCACACAGAATACCCTACCAGTGAACCAGGGAGAGGACTGCTGTAGAAAGAGATTTCAGAGCTCGTCGGTTTAATCTTATTTTGTTATTTGCCAGTAAAATGACTGAATCTTCTAAGTTTGTGCTCAGTAGCTCTGATACTAATTTTCTATATATTCAGTAGGGCTGATGTTAGAACTATGACATGTGCTCAACAGACTTTTGTGTGAGCATTGAAAGTTTCTGGAGAAGCCTAGGTTTTTTAATCCAAGAAAATGGCAAACTTGGAATATCCATGTCTTGAGTTTGTATCTGGGAGTCAGAACAGCACCCTGTCCCCTGCAAAGGAAGGTACTTGTGTCTCTGTACCTTCCCTAGCACAGAAAACTCATCTTCAGAGGTGTCGTCTGTGAACTTTGGGTTCCTCTGGACTGGTTAGGTCTTCCAGGCACATGGACCGGGGCACAATCTAAACATATCCACGGGTCTCTGTGGGTCTGATTGTTTGTTGCTATTATTTGTCAAGTTTCATGTCTGAAACATAAGCACTGCAGCCTGAAACACTTTATGTGGAAAAGCTGTCTGTCCTCATATAAACAAAAGTGGGACACTACTGCTGCAGGGAGAAATTAACCTCTAGGAAGCACCTTAAGTACATATGCACCCAGAGAAAGAGGTACTGCAGGACAAGGAGCTCTGTTTTATTGTTTTACAGTAAGGAATATTTCCATGTTCACGAAGAAAAACTTGGGTTTCTGTTACTATTGCTCACTGTGCTGTTGGGAATATCTCAAGAGTGCTAAGCAGACAGTCCTTCATCAGCAGTGTACCATGTAGAAAGGGCTCTTTGGAGCTGCTGTAGAGCAAGCCCTTTAGCCTCAGATAAGAACCACCAAAAGAAGTGCAAAGTGAGGAAAGTGCTGGATTTAATTAAGTTCAGGAGCAGGCACCTTTGCACAAAGTTGAGACAGGCCTTGAATAACCAGAGGGCTGTAGGAATGTGCTGCTTGCAAAGGTAAGTGATGGACCATGGTAGAGCACACCTACCTCTTAGACTTTTGTACCAGAGACTGAGTCAATGGACTCTGGTCAGTGCTACCACAAGGAAGGAAGCCCATTGCTTTTCTTCCCTGTAAGCACGGGGTGCTTCTGACCCTTCATTCCCTATCAAAGCTCAGTGCTTGTTAATAGGCAAGTGCTGCCTATTAGAGGCACCCAGAGTAGCTACGTAATGAGCATAAAATGTCACAGTAGGGGCCCATCACTGGTGGTTATTAGCTTGAGGGGGGACCTTACCCCTTCTCCCTCTTCTGTTCAATCCCAGTCCTCCCTGCCAACAGCTCCTTCCATATAACAAGAGCTTTGTGGCTGCCAAGGAGAGCCCACCCCCACAGAGAGGAGGAGAATGTGTGGAGAAGAAGTAGCAAAGACCATTATCATCATTTATACAGCAATGGGAGACTGGCAGCCAAGTGCTGTTGGCAGTAAAGCTTTCAGCTGCTCTGGGAAGATTGAGAGTGTTCTTGTAATGATTCCCAGACATCTGCTTCACAGCAATTTCTCGATCTCATTCCCTCTTTGGATTGCTTTCCACCTCTGTTTTATGCTCGTCTGAGGGACAGGAGCTAGCAGAGCAGGCAGAAAGTGGACTCCCAGAAACAGGGATCTTGGGGGGCACTGTGCCCCAGGCACACAGTCTTTGATGGAACTAGGGAGGGCACTGGACCCCTGGCTTGCCTCCAGCCCTCACACTGGAACCCTGAGTCATCCATCCATCCATCCATCTGTCCATCCATCCATCCACCTATCCACCCATTCATCCATCCATCCATCCATCCATCCATCTTCCATCCTCACCTTGGCTTTTCCAGCTGCCAGAGGCGACTGCCTGACTCCTGGTTTCTTCGCTCCCCAGGCAGTGCAGGCAGGAAAGGCAGTAGAGGGGCTGCCCTGCAGTGGAGGAGAGCTTATGCCTTCATGTGAGCTGCCCTTTTTTGAGGCAATCCTCACCCCCTATTTACCCATTGCAGCAGTGACATTGTAGCTCCCTGCAGAATGACAGAGCAGCCCATCATCACGGAGAGCAGGGATGGGGCCCAACCCATGGCCACAGCCATCTTTCCTTACTGGCCTTTTATTTTTAAGGAACTGGGGCAAAGTTGAGAAGACTCCCTCTGCTCCTCCCATAAAACTACAGCTGGGAAACAATCACAGGCTCCTCCATCCAAAAATGTGCAGCTCAGGCGCATCTCTAGCTGAGACAGGAGTGACGTGAGATTCCTAAAGCTGCAGCAAGCTGGAGAGAGCAGATGGACTCCAATTTTAATGAAGGCAAAGAGAAGTGGGAGGTGTAGAGCCCCTAGTACACAGTGGAAAGGGCTCTGGAGGAAACTTTTTGGCTAAGGACTCTAAGCAGCCTTTTTTTTGCTGATGCATAATTGCTTAAATGCAGCTTGGCTGAAAGCTAAGACATACTAGTGATTTTTGCTTTCCGTTAGCCACCTGGAAAGTGACATTAGTTCCTTTGTCTCTTGTATTGCTGGGTGGGAATGCAAAGCCAGAAATTTCTCTGTGATAAGGACACAAGTGTAGGTGTGCAAATGCTACTTCCCACTCACACAGGAATGGATGTGTGTGACTTCAGTGCAGTTGCTCTGGCTTTTTGCAATGCCACTAACAGTAGAGTTTGACCCAGTGTCACCCTTTCACTAGAATGTGTTAAGTGGCTCTTGATGCTTCTGCCAGGACGAGGGCCCCAGGGAGCGCCTGGCTGGAGCACAGAGCACCCTGCAGCAGGGGCGGCTGGGTACAGCTCCCACCAACATGCAGGGAGGAGACCCTGGAGCATCCTGGAGAGGATACTGCCTTGTGGGTGGCTCTATGCCCCTCTCAGCCTCTGACCTTGCAGACAGGGCTGCCAGCCTGAGGTCAGCCAGGACCAGATGGAAGGATGGTCATGGGAACCAGCCTGAGGTCACCAGTCACTTTAGTGGGCAATAGAAGCCCCCCTTTTAGGGGGAAGGGACAGAGCAGCCAGGATCAGGGGTCACAGAGAGCTCTGCCTCCGTCTCAACCTGATGGCCAGATGTTCTTGACTGAAGATGGCAGTGGTGTGACTGCCAAAATCTCCATGGAGGAGGGGATGTCATCTGGGAAATAGTCTTCCTTCCAGCTGACACATTTGGGCTGGCAGTCAAGAATGACAGTTGTCCCTAGGGCTCCTTTTAACAGCTACTGTGGCCAAGAGAGGTGTGAAGACAGAGATGTGTAGACTCAATAGATCAGAGACCCAGTCAGCTCCAGTTAGACAAGCCAGATGACAACAGAGATAACGTAAAATAATATAAGGCCTATCAGCATATCAGACCTGATATGGTCTGTGAGAGGGAACATAGAATCA